>CM076573.1:132766228-132980894 GCA_034641835.2 Pinus albicaulis
GAAAAAAAAAAATTGAACTAAGGAGTTTGAGCAGACTATTTACATATGAAGTTGTCATAATGAGTTACTGTCACTGTTACACCATTTTTTGGTCATTTAACCTATTGTTATTAGATGGACCCAAGTACACCATGTAAGACCAATTTTACCTTAAGTAAAATTGCTTTCACTATGAAAATAACTTAGTAAACCACCTTTATTAAGTTTTCTATGGTCTAAATAGGAAACCCCATGAGGAAATATTAAATAAATACATTTGTTTGATTTTCCTCAAGGAATAATTAGTTAAACAACAGTTTAATTAATATTCCTGGTTATATTTAACCCAAAACAAGAAAATTAATTAGATAAATAATTATTTATCTTGTTATTTTCTAAGAATAATTATTTAAACCTTATTTAAATAATATTATTTATTAAATATGACTAAATCACCCTTAAATAATTAAATAAATCATATTTATTTGATTATTACTCAACCACATCCTTAAAATGATAAATAAATCATTTATTTATTTATTATTTACAAATAAAGGGATTTGACCCAAGTCAAATTCCTTTTCCCTCCAACAAATATAATAAAATATTCCATAAAAGTTGGATCTTGATTTGGTTTATAATATTTTAGTTATGCACCAATATCTAGACTAAATCAATATTTTGTTATAAATAGAAGGGTTTTCCCATTCATTTATCACCTTTTGTTGCCTAAATATCACTCTGGATCTATACTTTTGGTCTGACTATTGATCCACCATCATAGTCATATTTTGCTACTATTTTTTGTCTGGGTTTTTTACACCATCAAGAGAGAGGAATTCTAGATCTAAAGTGATGAGGACTTAGAAGAACCTATCCCATTGAGGAGAATAGGGAACACCCTCTTTTGTTTTCATCCCGGGTGCCATTAATACAAAATTCATTTGATATATTCTTGTCTTGTCTATTGGATGCATGGAGTAAATGTTGTTTTTTCTACTGTTTAATTTCTTCTAATGCATATATATAGATTTTAGCAGCATTTATCTTGATCACCTAACTGCATATATGAAGATATTAGGAATCATTTCTGCTATTAGGTTTGTTTGTTATGCGCAGCTAAAGTGGTCATTTTTCGTACGCTTGGAATTAAGATTCATACTAACAACTAGCGACTCCACACGGGTTTACGATTACGACCGCTGTCGTTTTTCTGATCCTTGCATATAAAACTGCTTCAAACCCTATGAATTCTCTTCAGCGCCTTGTTTTTTCCTTTCTTGATGTTGTTTTTAACCTATAAAAACCTAAAATGATAAAAATTCTGACTTCCGCGTGTTTTCGGACTTATTTCATAGGTGACAGACATCAGCTGTAGCTGAGACAGAAAATTTTTCTGAAACCTGCCATCGAGAGTGCCGGAAGTGTAGGTCACACTTTTTGGCCCAAAACCTGTGACCTGGACCTTTAGGGTGCACTTTTCAGCCCAAAAACTCTGACCTCGGCTGAAAACAGGTCAAAAACTGCGACCTGGACTTTTTGCAGGGATTTTTCTGAAAGTTTTCTGGGTTTGTCTGAGCCTCTTTTCAGGGTTTTCTAACCTTAATATACACCTGTTTTGGACCTATACTTGTGTTGTTTCACTCAAATAAGTGGGAACCTAGCCCCTTAGGGCTTCAGTACCCTCCACTTTTTGTGGAAGAGTTTTTGTTGTTGCAGGTTGTCTTTAATTTCAGACTCTTCAACCATTTTTTTAGATCTGAGACCTCACCTTCAGATCCACTTCAGATAGACTGGTTATCCATCCAAATCACCTCGGATAGATTTTTTTGGGTTTTCCTCTAGGGTTCACTCCATTTCCCTTCAGGAGATAGCCTTTCGCCACCTTTTTCACAACAAATTTTCCTCTGATATATTGTTGTTTTCTGCAGCACTTTCCAGCATATTTTGTCTTTTAGATCCCTGTCCCTCTTGACCTTACATCTATTATATTTTTTAGTGTGTTTTCATCAGTTTTTTACTCACCTATAGACTATTTGCTGAGAGACCCGCCTCCTTGGGTTTAGATTATTGCATTATTAGTTGTTTATTTTCTGTTTTTGTAGGCCTATATACTGTCATTTGCAGGTTTATTTACAGATATACAACACACTTTTTTTTCTCTCTAAAAACGTCTGGGTTTAAAATTAAAATTTACACACTTTTACACACACACCCTAAGCGAAAAAGAGCTTGGTTAGCACCGCCAAGCAAAGACTCTAAAACATTGAAATCAATTGATCATGCACCTCTTTGCCCTTGTTTCGACATTGTAATCACTTGATCTAACACATCCCTGCCCTTTTCAGTCTCTTTTTCCTTTGTGTCGTGTTTGTGTCATCACCATTGCACCACCAAGGCATTTATCCCAGAGACTTCTTGGCCTCCATCCTCACTTTCCGGTAGAAATACTTACTCCTCCGCGTAGGGTTCGAGTTACTCCTCCACTGAGTCCATACACCGACTCTTCTTCTGGTCCTTTGGGTTCTCCTCCTCGTTCCGCCTTCGGTTCTCCCCTTGAAACCTTCACTATGTCTAGTGCAGGACCTAATGCTAGTGGTAACCCCGGCCCTCCCACCAAGAATACCACTAGTGGGACCGCAACGGACACCACCCCGGCTGCGCCCTTGCTCTCTTTCATTGCAAGCCTCAGCCTCCCCAAATTTGACCAGTTGATAAATGACCCTATACACCACGATGCTAGTTGGCCTGCTAGGCCAACAAGTCTCCCTTCAAACATCCCAAAGTTTGAAGGCCTTGCTGGAGAAGATCCTTCAAATCATATTCAATATTTCCATATGTGGTGTTCTTCTAACTCCATTACCAATGAATCTGTCTATCTTCGGTTGTTCCAATGAATGCTTATAGGTGAAGCTTCTAAGTGGTATTTTGATCAGGCCCTTTCCTCTCATACCACCTTTGCGACTCTTGCCCGGGCCTTTTTGTCTTATTTCCAGCTTCCACTTCGTTACGACACTGGTACTGAACTCTTGACCTCTTTCCATCAATCGTCTGTGACCTTCCTATCTGACCATGTTCAGGAATGTTAGAGAAGAAAGAGCCTATTTCGAGCCCCTACCTTCGAAGACCGTGTCTACATGGACTGGTTCCTTAGGTCTCTCTTGTCGCCTATTGGAAAAGATGTCGCATCGCACTCCCCTCAAACCGAGGAAGCCACTCTCCAAATTGTGTTAAAATATGACCTAATATACGCTAAGTCGAGTTATGTTTATACTGTTCTACTGGATCTTCGTAGACCCGGTGGTGCCAACACACTGGGGGCATCTCACACCACCGACGGTATCGTTGGAGATCTCTTTAATCTGTATGCTCAACCTCCCATGGGATATGGTTTTCCTTAGGGAGGGGCCAGTACCTCCAGCATTTCCCCCCCTCCCAGTAGCACATATCCAGGATATGTCATGCCTCCTCTTTTTTCCCAACCTCCTATTTAGCACATTGTTATCCAACCTCCTTATTATCTATATCGACAGCCTAGTGCTCCAGCTCCTCCAGCATTAGCACCTCCTCCTCCCTTGCCTTCTCAACCCCAGCAACAGCAACCACCACCCCTAGGGGCAGGTGTACGCACAAAAGGGCACGAATAATCCTCCTCCCTCAAAAATGAAGAGGAAAGGCACCTAAAATCAAGTTGCCCCTGGCAATCCTGGACCTAATCAAGGTAATGCTCCTAACACTACAAACCAACAACAAGTCACTCAGCCGAAGCAAGATATTCCTCTTCGTACAAACAAGCCCTATTCTTATTGTGGTTTTTATGGTCATTATATGCATGATTCTCCTCTTCTTCCATAGATGCGACAACTATGGGAGTCTCAAGCAACATTGAGAGGACAGTAAGCCATCCCTTCCGTTCCTCCTAGTCCTGCACCTAGTCAACTGGCTATACTTACTGATCCTTTCCCTCAGCAAGGATTTGTGGCTACCCAACCACCTGAAGGTCAGGTGGCCACTCAACCTCTTCCATCTGGTTCCCTCTATTACTAGATTCTCATGATGTCCTTTGATCAACCTTCTGAACCTTCTTCTCCTAGCCCTTCACCTTCATCTAGTACTCATGAGCCCATTTATCCTCCTAGAACAGTTCCTCTGGGCCTTAACCATCTTGGAGTTGTCCCGCCTGGTCATTACCCCTCTGGTCAAATACTGTTCTAGCTCCCCCACCAGGAGTGTACATGGTACCTGTTATGGCCACCCTCTCTCTTCCTAACCTGACCCTTGGGATTCCCGTCGGGTACCTTGATCCTCAAGCCGCTACCCCGCCTGTTCAACCAAAACCTTATATTTCTTTGACCCTGATTCAATCGGTCCCTATGAATTCTCCTGCTACAACAGTGCCTCAGTCACCTCAACAAGAACCACCTCCCATTGTGATCGCTTCGGGTGAGAAGGGAAAAGCTTGCAAGGGGGCATCAAAGGACAAGGTTGCCCCAAAAAACCCTGCCCCTTCTCGGTCTCCAAAGCATACCATCTAGTGTGCTTTGTGTGATGTTTTCGGCCACGCCACCCATACTTGTCTCCAGTTGCCTCACCTTAAGTCCATTGTCAATGAGACGTTTTCGAAATCTAATATCCTAGAGGTATATGTCACTATACCCGATTCAATCCCAAAACTCAAACCATTTTGTATAAATAACCCTTGTGCTTTGTGTGATTTCCATGGCCACTACACTCTCCTCGAAGATTATCATTCCTCTTTAGAAGCCTTATGCCAATTTGAGGCCAAGTGTAATGAGTCCAACCCTCCCTTCTTTGTGCATCTTGCTTCGACAACACCAGAGGACACGAATGCTCCCATTGACATTCCCCCTTATGATGTCAAGATGACAGAGCCTTTGTCCACCATCTACTATCTATCATCATCAATGAGACCCTCAGTGGAAGTCCCCTTGGAGACTCCCCTTGATGTTTCGCCTGACCTCCCTTCAGTGATCACCCTAGGCTCAACATCGGTAGATATTTTATCTGATTACTCTTCTGTCACCACTTGTGATGATGTGCATGTGAACCTCTCTTCTCATTATGATGATTCAGGTAGCTTCTCCGCATTAGGTGGTATTTCTTCCACCAGTCACCCCATCCTCTATTATGATGATGACATTATGGAAGTAGTCACCACCCCTGACTTTATCTATCCCCCCTTACATTGAACCCATACATCCGAACCACATATACCTTGTGGAAATTACATGGACATCCAATTTTTGGGTAAGGGGGCACTCATATTTGCGAATCCAGGAGAAGAAATTCTCCACAACTCTTCGAGTGTATCTGGTCATGTCGACTCTAGTACCATTATTATTCTACATTTAGAAGAACCTCTAGAGTCCCATATCACTTTAGATCACTCTAGGGATGATCCCGCTCATCATTCCTTCATATTACATAAAAAACCCAGTCCTTTCGACATTGTTCTTGACCAACTTGTGAGTTTTCTGGGAGAGCACCAGTTCATTATCCCAAAATCCTCTCTTTGGGATAGTGACACCATGTATTCCAAACTGGAAACTTAAATTCCATTTGATTCATATATGCAATACCGAAAGAGATTGGTAATCCTTCATTCCCTTTCTCAAACTACATAACCATAACGAAAACAAATGGCGCACCAAATCATTAAAATGTGTTTTGTCTTAAATACATTTTGGCATGACCACAACATGCTTGGGGCACCTATGCTCCTCAACCATAAAAATCCCAGATCTCAGCGAAAAACAGCACTGAAACCCCCTTTCTCTGATAGGTCACACTTTTTCGGTCTTTTCCTGGAATAAGTCGTAGTTTTCTGCCTAGTACCTACTACCCAGGATGTAGAACAGACCCCAAAAAGTGTGAGCTGGCCTGTTCATGAGCTCTGGGTACCTAAATTTAACTTTCAACCCACTGAAACGAAAGAGTAGGATTAGGCCTCTTACCTACAATTGACGGATCTCAAATTCCAATGGTTGGTTTGTCTGCTACGATCGCCGTAAGATTTTGGGCTTTCTTTCCTCACTACATTCACCATAGCTCTTCCGGAAAATGAGTGAATTTGGAGGGAAAATGCCTTATTAAAAGAAAACCCCTGATTTTTCTTACATCGGCTACGGCCAAACTGTAGCTCAGTTTGATGAACTGTCTATACCAATGGAAATCTCTCACTGAGCCCTCAAATGGGTATCTGTTAGTTTTTAGTGACTTGATCCTCAACTAGGACATATTTTTTCCATGAAGCGTCACTTCACCCCTCCTCAAAATCGAATTTCTTCACCTACAACACTCGTACTGCTGGCACCACTTTGCCTCCATACTCGTCCATGCTCACGTTGACTTTCGTCATGAGTTACCATCTTGTACTCATGTTTGTATGGTCCCCATTAGACATTTTCTATATGGCAGCACCATCGAGTCACCCTTGTTTAGATCATCCAAGTTAAGTCATCATTGCATTCATGGAATCTATTCTGCGTCCCTTTGCATCCCACTATAGTCCTCCATCCTTCATTTCTTATTCCCTCTCTCGTGTCGAACGTTATGGCCTTCAATCCCAATGTCCCCTATCCTTCATGATATTATGTCAGTCACTGCCAGGTCATGCATGCCATTTATGCTCTAACAAGGGAATTCATTCATTCGTTACTCAGTCCCCCCCATTTCATCATCATCATTGGTCTTAGTCTGTTAGTCACTCTACTATTTTCTCTCGTGCCTTAATTGAGGATCCCTTATTTCCTCACCTATGGTGGACCTCCTTCTATCAACATCAACTTATTCATTCTAGAAGACAGGTCTAGAGAGTAGTGTACCTTGGCTCTAGCTTCCACTCTTGTTTGGTGTCTCGGATTAGGAAAAGGGACTCCTTATTTCCCTTTGACTTGATTGTTTCTCAGCTCTAGCTCCTTTCAGCATGATTGGGATCCGTATACTCGATGGTTCAGTGATGCAACTGCTGGCCTCGATGATTCCCGAGTGTGTGTGAGATGTCTCAGCCCTCATGAGGGGGTTGTCCTACAGGTAGCCCCCCACACACTCAGATGACCTCATCATTACAACCTTCGATGCAACTCCATGAATTTGATGATGTCGGCCTCAGCCGCTTGCAGCGCCTTTTTGTTTGCATGTATCAGTCAGATTTTCAGAGCCCTTTCCTGTTTTCAGGGGCATTTGGGTTGCATTTATATCTCATATACTCAGATATCATTGTACAAGTCTGGCTATTATCCCAGGCACAATATGTATGTGGGATTCATTATCGTGTTATTTATCCGGCTCATGTTTATGCCAGCATGTATTATATTGGCTAGTCCCATGGTTTTCCGGACACCTTATTGTTTGTACTTTTCCTCGACGGGCATAGTTATGCCTCCCCCACCGCCTATAGCACAGGTACTCATGCATCAAAGAGACTTGTCGCACCTGTAAGTCTCACATCCTCATGGTCTAGTTATTTTAGCGCTTTGGTCTACCATATACTTCTCTCTCTTTGAATTCCCCTTCGATGTCTAGTGATTGATTTCTTACAACGTACTTCGGTCATATAATTATCTCCTAACGCTCACACACTGGGGGGCAATCCGTTACACCATTTTTTGGTCATCTAACCTATTTTTATTAGATGGACCCAAGTACACCATGTAAGACCAATTTGTAAAATTACTTTCACTATGAAAATAACTTAGTAAACCACCTTTATGAAGTTGTTTATGGTCTAAACAGGAAACCCCATGAGGAAATATAAAATAAATAGACATTTGTTTGATTTTCCTCAAGGAATAATTAATTAAACAACAATTTAATTAATATTCCCAGTTATATTTAACCCAAAACAAGGAAATTAATTAGATAAATTATTAGTTATCTTATTATTTTCTAAGAATAATTATTTAAACCTTATTTAAATAATATTCTTTGTTAAATATGACTAAATCACCCTTAAATAATTAAATAAATCATTATTTATTTGATTATTACTCAATCAAATCCTTAAAATGATAAATAAATCATTTATTTATTTATTATTTACAAATAAATGGATTTTACCCAAGTCAAATTCCTTTTCCCTCCAACAAATATAATAAAATATTCCATAAAAGTTGGATCTTGATTTGGTTAATAATATTTTAATTATGCAACAATATCTAGACTAACTCAATATTTTGTTATAAATAGAAGGGTTTTCCCATTCATTCATCAACTTTTGTTGCCTAAAGATCACTCTGGATCTATACTTTTGGTTTGACTATTGATCCACCATCATAGTCATATTTTTCTACTTTTTTTTTCTGGGTTTTCTACACCATCGAGAGAGAGGAATTATATATCTGAAGTGCTGAGGACTTAGAAGAACCCATCCCATTGAGGAGAACAAGGAACACCCTCTTGTGTTTTCCTCCCAGGTGCCATTAATACAAAATTCATTTGATATATTCTTGTCTTGTCTATTGGATGCATGGAGTAAATGTTGTTTTTTCTACTGTTTAATTTCTTCTAATGCATAGATCTAGATTTTTGCAGCATTTATCTTGATCACCTAACTGCAGATCTGAAGATATTAGCAGTCATTTATGTTGTTAGGGTTGTTTGTTATGCACAACTAAAGTGGTATTTTTTCGTACGCTTGGAATTAAGATTCATACTAATAGTCATGCTACTGAAGTGATCCACAATAATGAGCCAAAGAACAGAGTAGTATGAATATATTGATGTCACCATGGACATGGGAATAAAAAGGCAATTCTAATATAGTTATGCCATTGAAACAGATATAGTGTTGACTATAGCTTTGCCTCAGTGAGAGTATATAGATACCTATTACAATTCTTCTAAACACCAAGTGCGCCAACAATTACAGACTACGAGCCATTATACTACCCTGCAATAATTATTTCACAATAGCGTATTCAATAGTAGAGACTCTTGTACAATTACTTTGTTATATCTCAATGTCATGACTTTCACAATTTTCAGAATTTTCAAAAGGCATACAATACCTACACTCAACAAATGTAACTATCTGAAAATATTTTCAATAGAATATCTAGAGGGAATTGATCTTATTTTTCAAGCTATTTCTTTAGAGGAAGTGACTTGATATTCCAACTTCCAAAAGGGATATATAAAGATTCAATTGTAGTGAGCTACCAACATTTATGGATGTTCAAATGAACAAGGTAATCACCACAATGTTCCTTCTTTAAATTTTTTTTGAGGAAAATGCTTTGATACTTCTAGTTATACATATCTCTAGTCATTAGAATGTCATAGTAATAATGCAACTCATAATGTAATAAGGAAAAAAATAAGGATGCTCTAAGCCCACTCTATAATATTCAAGGCCACTATTAATTTGGCTGGCCAAACATAAACCTTTGCACATGAATAAGTACACATGATATTCATTCCCCTGGATGGTAGCCAAAGATGATTTCAAACCCTTTTCCAGGTCAATGATAGTTTAGTCGTCTCATACCCTACTATCAAAAGTGTTTTGCACTCATCCACCATATCTTGAATTGTTATGCAATTATTTAACGCTTTGTTGCTCGTACAAGGAATATAATATTCAAGGCCACCTTACTAGGGTTGACCGGATGAAGCTTCTTCCATACAGGCTTACCATTTCCATAAGATCAAGATGGATCTAGATGGATCTGTTCCAGGAATTTACTCATAAGACCAAGCGAACACATCCTGAAATTCTCTAAAAATATTGGTGTAAGTCTGAATCTCTTCAAGGGAACATTAAGATCCAATCAAGACATTCTCAATAATGTTGGGATCTTTGGAGATGTTCACCAGGGTAGTCTCAGAAATGACAGCCATGTTACCTTCAGCAAAAACATATACTAGAGCTAAGGGGTTCAAGGCCGGGTGAATAGGACCAGAAGACCGAGGGCTAGACAATCTTGTTTCAACTTTTCACAAGTTTGGTAAAAATAGGACCGATGATGAAAATCATCCCATGGTATTTCCACATCATTAATTGCTTCAAGGATAGCCTCTTCATATGGAAGAGTGGTATCAAGGAAATCCTGAGTAGAAGATGAGCTAAGATTCCAAGCTAAAGCCACATCTACATCCAACTCCTCTGGTGAAAGAGAAACTAGAACGGAGTCTACAGAGTCAACAGTATATTGATAGGAAATATCTACTACAAACATAGGGAATGCCATTCCACCTACTTGGCCTTCCTCTAATGTGGAGGTAGGAGAAGGCAAGGTCCAAGGATTCGAAAAATAATGAGTTTGAAAGAACTCTTTTCGAGTAGGAACCCTAGAGGATGAGATAACATTAAGATGAACCGAAGGAGGTGGAAGATCAAAAGTACCAATCCACAATGTATACATTCCAACCCCTAAATTCTCAATAGGTTGTTTGGCATCATTCACCAAGTGTACAATAGAGTCAGTAGATGCATTTGGATTTATATGAGAATAGTCCATCTAGTCAACAGTGACAATCCTCCCTTCGTGGGGAAAACACAAGATACGAAATAATGATGAAGCAATAGCATACATATAATGAATCCAATTCTGCCCCAACAAAAATTTGTAGTCTAAATTTGCATCAACTATCTTGACCTCAATATTGATAATTTTACCCCAACATAGACGGGTAAAGTTGGAACAATGACATATGGCCTGTGAGAATGACCATCAAATGTAATAAGAAGAGTAGGTGAAAGAATAATTGAAGGTGATCCAATGGCTTTCCAACATGAGATAGACATGACACATGTGGAAGAAGACTCATCGAATATTGTTCGAAAAATATTGATCTTTTGATATGTAGACTTAATCTGAAAATCCATGTGATGAGGAAGTGTAACCACTGGCTTAATCATTAACTGTTGGTTAAAGTTATTTGTTACGACTTTAAAACATTTCTTGTTATTATGTTGAAATAATACATTTTCAACAGAAATTAAATTTTGATTAATTAAATTGATTATGGAATTGGTTCCATAGAGTAAAAGGCTGATGGTAAAAGTAATTTCAAGATCTGAGAGTTATTTGGACAGATTCTATTCAAATAGTTGCCCAACCTCTGGGGATAAAGGTTTAATCCCAGTGAGGTTTGGGGGTTTTGTTCGGTAACTAGAAAAAATAAAATTTCGGAGAAGAATTCCTGGATTGGTGCTAACCAGTGGAATAGGGCCAGATTTCTAATATTACTAGAATTGGAGACTAGACCGGATTGTCTCGAGGTCTCTTCTAGAAGTTATGTTAACTATTAAGCTCAGTCTTGGAGCACGAGGGAGAGTTGGAGGACATAATAGCCTCACTCATGGCAGGGAGGCATAATATCAGTTAGAGGATGAAGGATAGATAAGTATTTTTTTTTTGTTATTAAATCTTAGAATTATGGAGAAGGTTACAAGTATGATTAAAGAAGTAGAAATATGTATTTCTTTCTTCTTCTATTACAACTAAATTTCAAACAATTAAAACTAGCATTATTTACAGTTGGTACGATGAGAGTTGCTAACCAAGAACCCTCTAAGGAAGATTTTGTGTTGGTCGCTCTTGCTTCCTATGATATTACACAGACAGTATGGTCCAAACATCTCGCTAAATAGTTACAAAAAAGGAATGATATAGTCAACCTTGAACAAAAAAAAAATACAGAGAGTAAATGTAAGCGCAAGATTTATCAAAATCATGTGCTAAAGCAAGATAATTTTATTCTGTTTGAAAACCAAACTGTTCTTAAAGCTAGCTAACTATTTCCTATTTGAAAACAAAATATGTATATTGAGAACTTGTACATAAAAGACTGTATTTACAAAATTACAGCAAAGACTCTAAATGTACATGTAATACGTAAAATTCTTTCCGTAGAACTATAACCAAATGCTAGTATTCAGACAACAAGATGACGAAAAGAAAAATATAAACACCTTGACTCATAGAGATAGCGATGAGTATAAACATAAAACCAAAATATTACTGCGTGCATGCTTCCCAACCAAATAATACGAAGTTCAAAGAAAAGAAGTAAACCACGAAAAAGGAGAGTATTGATATAAAGGAAAAATACTAGAAATGGTATTTTCTTTAAAGTAAAGAACAGCGCAAAAGTGAAATATAAATAATATCTGTATATCTTTTGACAGAAAAAGGAATGTAACCAACAGAATGACATTCCTGCATATGACAAGGAATTAAACATATATGCTGCCAGTGAAGGAATAGAAAATAGATTCACATAGAATAAATTAGGCGACAATTATTAAATGTCGAAAAATCTATCTGATGGTCTTATATTAATAAATAAAATTGTAAATATATATTATTAAAAATTCAAGACGAAAGACAACAACCCTTCGCCATGTAGATATAACTCTGTTAAGAAATTCTTAGGGAAAGATTGAATTCTGGGAAACACCTAGAAGCGGGGTATTCCTCAAATCGAACTTCAAACCCTTAGATACATTTCTTTGCTCATAACAAAGAAAAAATGATTCCCCTAACTTCATAAAAGTTTCCGTGAAACCAAAAAGATGGTAGCAGAGCTCTGATTAAGAGCAAGTACCGATCATATGAATTTATCTAAATTTGATATTTCGAAGTGAGTAATGAACTTAAAATTGGGTTCAAGAAATGTTGGCAACAGAAAATAATACCTAGACAGAGAAATAACATCTAGGTAAGAGAGATGGAAAAGTAACTAAGTATTATCAACTGGAAAATTCAACCAGAAGAGTTCATTTGTCAGAGAAGAAATTTACCTGTAGTTGGTCTCATGCGAAACTAGCAGATTTGAGAAATCTGCAGTCAAAATTTCCATGGTTAAATTTGAATGAATAGAATTATGAAGAGAAAAGAGACGTTAAACTAAAAGTTGAACAAATTTAGAATAATGAATTACCTTTGGCGAACTCTATAAGGAATGACACAAATGGTAGTTTATGAAGATGAGGAAGGGTCCATTGCTAATCCCAGAGTCGTGAAATTGGAGTTAAACCTAGTTCTTTGAATCAAAATAGGTTAATATTAAAAGAATCACTGAAGAACCTGTAAAATAAGCATTAACACATATTACCTTGAAGCAACTTGCAGACTATGAAGTAGTGGCCTTGCTGGATGAAATAAAAGAAAACACATGAGCAAGGAGGAAAGTAATTCCTCGAGTTTGTACAATGTCATCCAGGTGAGAAGGTCTAGCAAGTCCGGCATGCATGATAACCCTGTCATGAGGTAGCGAGCAAAGCTCCAATGGCGGATCGAGCAAATGGGGAGACGGTTAGGGTTTGCGGGTAGACATTCCTAAAACCCAACTCAAAACCATAATGAGAAAAGCAGTCATAGATCTTCACTCGAGTAGATCAATGGTGGAGAGGGCGACGACTATAATCCGTAAACCTTCCGTGGCAAAGATACTTAATGGTTTAGTAGTTGCAAATTTAATGTCAATAAACAGTTTCGACAGGAGAATCCAATGTAAATCTGCAAATAATAAACAGTACCTGGATAAATTAAATAATACAGTAAAAATTTGTGATATGGTACCGTTGTCAAAATTAATGGTGATACGATTGACATATATTTCAAAGTACAAAAATTTACATAACTTGCTGCTGGATAGGTGTTAGTGGAGTTGTAAGGATTTAAGTATACGAAAAATCTAATAAAAAACTAAGATATTACTTAGAGAGGCAATGTCATTAAAGTTTTTGTGATAAAGATAGAAATTAGTGTTTGTAAATACTTGTACAGGTTTGTGGCATATATTTATTGAATATGTAGAACCGTAGTTACATTTATAGGCTAGAATTTAAATGAAAATGTAATGTTAAGTTAAGAATAGTAAATAATTGAAGATAATGGTAAGTTTTAATTTTATTTTTTTGGGGTTGAATGTTACAGGAAGTATCTTTTTAAGATTCGACATGTAAAATTTCATCATAATAGAGTTTTTTGGATGAACAACCCCAATCGCAGTGAGTAATGCAGTCCTTTATGTTGGGAATGACTGGAGTACCTTTAACGCAGACATGGCACAAGGAATTTGCACCAAATCTTCTACAATGGAGTATTTTTGGGCAGCCTTGGAATTAGGATTAATCATCGTATGCTTTTAGACCCTTTCAGTATCTGAGGTATAGGATCATCTATAGTATCCAAGGCATAGGCTCAGTGGCCCAGAATTTCTAGGAGCAGCCTTAGCTTTTGAAGACTTAGCTTCACCATAATCACAAGATCTCGTAGCGATATTAGAGTGAGCATTCATTATATATACATTTGATGAATTTTCCCCTTCTTGGTTTCCCCCTACAGGAGCTCCAGTATTAGAATTCGTGCTAGCAAGTAGCTGCTACCCTTGGGTAAAAGGGTTTGTCAGTATAGCCTGGGAACTAGAGAAACCCTGTCGAGCTAAAAAGTGCTGAGCATCCTAAATTTCTGGGCAGAGGTGAGTAAGATGGTCTTTGGTGCATAAATTGCATGGACACTTGACCTTATTATTATTGTCCCTCTTACCATCTCCATCATCATCGTTTGATCTATTCACATTACCCTTCCCATCCTTGTCTTTCTTCTTATTATTCCGTTCTTTCTTCTTCCCATCAAATTGTTGATTTCCTTTAGGGTTAGAAGCTTAAAAAACATTAATAGTGAAGGGCTGAGAAGGATTTGACACCAACGGCGTAACCTAACCAGAAGGAGCATATTTTAAAGACAATAGTTGTAATTGATTCAACAAGTTAGTCGTTCCACTATCGATTGAACCAATAAGCCTGTCAGCATGAGAACCTGGCTTCGTTTTGGCTAAATCCACTTTGGAATGAGGAGCATCTAGAAATATATTATTAAGGACGATAGACTGAGAATAGATCAGTTCTAACTGTTGAGCCCTAAATATAGCTCGTTCCTCAGAGACTACCCGAGAAAGGGATACATCCTTTGAGATTTATGGCTATAAGGATTTAAGAAACTAATCGAGAAGGAACTCATTAGGAATCTGGGCTTTGATGAGCTTCTTCCTTCTCCTCCATTCTCGAATATGATCAGGAATGTGTTTTGCCTTATCCTACTGGAAATTTTCCAGGAGATCAATCATGGAATCATAAGGAACATGCAACTGGAAATGGTTCAGAAACATAGTAGCCAACTTGCCAAAAGTAGAAAAAATTCCCACTGTCAGCTGAATGTACCATTTCACAATGTTTCTAGTTAGGGTGCATTGAAATAGCCTCAACCTAATTGAAGAGGAAAACCCCATGGTAAGGGTTCCAAGTGTTGGCGAATGGAGAGAAACCTTGAGAAGCACCTATGAAATGGAAAGGTACATTCCCTTGCTGGCCAGAGAAAAAATGATTCCCAACTCTCAACCCTGTAAAAGCATGGTTCCAGCCTTGGAAATCATTAGAGCTTTGACCTCCAAGGAAAGGATTAAAACCTTGAATTTCAGAGGTAAAAGGCAAAGATCCTAAGGAAGGATTCAAATGGGAAATGTGACCAATTCCAAAGGGAAAACCCTGAAAATAAGCTGACCCACTAGCCATAGAAGGCATAGGTGCGGAGACAGCAGAAGTAGCGGTGAATTAAACAGAAGGAATTGCACTAGATGGAATTCCGAAAGAAAAGGGACCAAAGTGGGAATGAAATGCTTGGGTGCCCCCACTCGTAGATGAAATAGAGGCAGAGCGAAACATAGAAGAACTAGGAGTGATAGTTGAAATAAAAATAGTATCCCCTCCTTCAACTAAAAGAGGAGTAAGCACACTCGTGGTGTTCATAACCGAAGTTGTGTTCCCAACCATGGCCATTGAAACAAAGGGATAAGGATGGGGGCTAGATGGTCTCTAAGACGCAAGCCCAATGTTCAAAAGAACATCTAGAAAACTAACAGGAAGAGGAGAGGAAGGAGTACCTGGAGGTTTAGGAACTTATTCAACTTCAATTTCTTATGCTAGAAAAAGGACTCTAGAGATGAGTGGAGTACTCATGTCTATAATACCACTAGCACTAAAACCACTTGCAGAAACAACAACCCCAGCTGGAGAATCACTCTCTGATACGTTCGTAACTACTGGATGAAAATCACCAGCATAATTTCTCCTACTCCTTCTTGAAGAAGGGTCAGCATTCACAGGAGAAAGCCCAAGAAGCCTCCTTGATCGATGAGGCGATCGGTCAGCCACTTTCATAATTATGAGATTAATTAGACTCAAAAAATTATGAAGCTATGGAAATCAAAGAGAAAATATCACACTATATAAAGTCCCTAAGAGTTATAGGTCAATTTGGGCATCATCCCCAATGACCTGGTCAAATTGGACATCATACCCAGGACCAATGAAATAGGGTTTATCATCCCTTACATTTCAGTTTCTATATTCCCTAAGAGAAGAAAAAATCATTCATGAATTCTATTGTGATATTTCCAAGGTTTGAAGTATATGTTATATCATTTATGATCTCACCAACGCTACCTCTTAAGGGACCAACTGTGGTGCATATGCAGCTACCTCCATTCAAACACTGTTACCGATGAAAAAGGTAACCTGACCTCAAAACGGGAACTCTAGCCCAAAAAGACTCAAAAAACATGAAAAAACACCCCAAAAACAAAAAAAGTGTATTCCAGAACACACTTGGTTTTTTTTTGAAGGTCAAATTTCAACATTTTATAAAATTATGCTAAAAAAAATTGTTTCTTGAAAAAAGGATTGAAAAAGCACCCTCAAAACAAAACCAGTTGATGCTGGACTAACAAAAAAAAAAACTGTGTTATATTTTTGACATTTTTAAAAATAGAAATAACATTTTTTAATTTTTAAAATTCAAACATTAAGAAAAACCTAGAATTTAAGAAAAAAAAAAAATTTAAAAAATAAAAACATTTTAAAGCTTAAAATTTAAAAATATATAGGAATAAAAAATAAAATAAAAACAAAATAAAAATTTTAATTCAAACATTTAAAAAAACCTAAAGTTTAAGAAGAAAAAAAATAAAAATATTTAAAGATTAAAATTTCAAAATATATAGAAATAAAAAAATAAAAATAAAAACAAAATAAAAATATTAAATATAAAAAAAAACAAGTTAAAAAGAGAAAGAAATTATAAAAAATAAAATATAGAAATTAAATTTAAAAAAGAAAAAGAAAATGTTTATATATATATATATATATATATATATATATATATATATATTAAATTTAAAGAAAAATATTAAATTTTAATAAATTTAAAACTTAAAAAAAAAAAAATTATTGAAATCAAAAGTAAAAAATGAAAAATTAATTAAAAATAAAAAAATGAAAAATAAAATACAATAAAAATATCAAATTAAAAAAAAAATATATATTAAAAAAACAAATAGATTTTAAAAAATAAGTTAAATTTAAATTATAAAAAATAATATATATATATATATATATATATATATATATATATATATATATATATATATATATATATAATTTAAAATTAAAAATATATATATTAGATTTTATTAGATTTAAAAAAAAATGTTAGTATTAAAATAACAAATTAAATTTAAAAAAATATTAAATTTTAATAAATAAATGAATAATAAATAAATTTTGAAATAAAAAATAAATTAAAAAAAAAAAAAAAACCAAACATTGTTAAAATAAAAAGTTAAAAAACTTTAAAAATCGATTAAAATTGAAAAAAATATATTAAATAAAATATAAAATAAAAACAAATTAATTTGAAAATATTAAGTTTAATAAAAAAAAAATCTAATTTTAAATACACAATTTTAATTGAAAAATAAAAATATAAAAATTTTATGTAATTAAAAAAATAATAATAAAAAAATTAAAAATTAAAAAAAAAAAAAATTCAAATAAATTTTAAAAAAAATACAAATTTTACTAAATTTTAAAAGATTATATGAAAAAACTAAACATAAAATTTAGTAATAAAAAAAAAAATATGAATTTAAAAAAAAAAAAAATCAATTAAATAAAAAAAATACAAAATAAAATAAAAATTATTAACAAAATTTAGAAAAAAAAATGAATAAAAAAAAATATATATATATATATATATATATATATATAATTAAATTAAATTAAATTAAATTAAATTTCAAATATAAAAATTAGATTAAAAAAAGAAATAATTTCAAATTTTTTGAATTAAAAAAAAAAAAAAAAAATCAAATTAAAAAAAAAAAAAAAAAAAAAAAAAAAAAGAATTTTTTGGTCATGGTGGCACCGCCAATCGGCCTCCCGCCCAGGTGGCGGTGGAGAGCCGACGGCTGAAAGCGAGAGGCCGATTAGAGTCGCCACAAAAGCGGGTCGGGAATGCTTCCTAAGGCCGATTTTGGGAATTGCCCTAAGGCCGATTCTGGGAATCGCCCTCCCGCGGCAGGAGGTCGATTCCAGGAATCGCCCTCCTGCGGCGAGAGGCCGATTCCGGGAATCGCCCTCCTGCCGCGGGAGGACGATTCCGAGAATTGGCCTCCTGCAGTCGAAGGGCGATTCCTGGAATCAGCCTCCCACCGCGGGAGGCCGATTGGAGGGCAATTCCCGGAATCGGCCTCCCGCGGCTGGAGGGCGATTCTTGGAATCAGCCTCCCACAACCGGAGGGCGATTCCCGGAATCGGCCTCCCGCCCAGGTGGTGGCGGAGGCCGGCCGCTGGGCGGGCAGGGGGCTGCATGCGGCCTCCCCACCCGGCCAGCGGCCGACCTCCAATCCCTCCTGGGCGGGAGGCCGATTGGCGGCGCCACCACAATCAAAAAATTCTTTTTTTATTTTTTATTTTTAATATTTTAATTTGATTTTTTTTCTTAATTCAAAAAATTTCTTTATTTATTTTTTTTAATTCAATTTATTTTTTTTAATTTAATTTGTTTTAATTTTTTTTGTTTTTTTTGTTTTAAATTTAATATTTTAGATTAATTATTTTTTAAAATTTAAAATTTATTTATTAAATTTATTAAATTTTAATTAAATTTTTTTTTTTTTAATCTTTTAGTTTATTTAGTTTTTCATTTTTAAAATTTATAAATTGTTTCATTAAAAAAAGAAACAGTAAATTTATGAATATTTTTTTTTAATTATTTGCACGTGGTTTTTTTCATTTTTTTGTTTTTTAATGATAGTTTTTTTTATTTTAATTTGTTTTTTTTGTTGATTTTAAAATTTGTATTTTTTTCTTATTATTATTATTTTTTTAATTTAAATTTTTAAATTTAATTTTTTCTTTTTTGTATTTTATTTTATTTATCTAAATTTTAATTTAGTAATTTAAATTATTTTTATATTTTCTATTTTTTTTTTTTTAATTATATGGTTTTTTTAATAACTTAGAAAAAAATGTTTTTGAAGTTTTTTTTTTTTTTTTAATTTTTGTTTTCTTTCTTTAAATTGTGTTTTTTTTTTTCAAATTTTGTCATTTCTTTTAATATAATTTTCGAATATTTTTGTTTTGTTTTGTTTTTTTTTTATTTTTTTTATTTTTACGAGTTAATTTTGTTTTTTTTTTACATTTTTATTGTTTTTATATATATTTTTATCTAAGTTTTGTGTTTTATTACCAACATGAAAATCACCACTCTAAAAAAAAAGGTTGATGCTGCATCAATACGTTTCAAAATTAGCATGAAAATCACCGCTCTAAAAAAAAAAAAAATTGATGCTGCATCAATATGTTTCAAAATTAGCATGAAAATCACTAACATTTTAAAACAAATATTCATACTTCATAAATAAAAATATTAGAGTGTCAAAAATGTGCTAAAAAAAAAAGGTGATTCTGCATCACCACTTTTCAAAAACGGGTGCCTTTTATGCTACCAAAAAAAAGTAGGTAACAGTGCGGTTACCGATTTCATCGGTAACAGGGTTTTTCAAGGGTGCATTTCAATGCACTTCCCAACATTCAAGGGTGGGTCAAATGGGAGAAAAATTCTCATTGTTTCGGAATCTCCTCATGGCCAGTGCCTTCTAGAAGAGTCCATATGTGTCAAACTTCGAATCCAAGTGTCCATCTAACACCTATGAACTTGGAAAAATGTCTTTCCTATTATTAGAAATTCATTCATTGAGAAAATACCATCAATTTCCCTATAAATTGAGCACAGATCCTAGTGTTAGGGGAAGGAAGAATTTTGGTAAAGAAATGTTGGATTCTCAATTGAGAGAGTGAAAAAAGTGATATGCTGTTGGTGAGATGTTGAATGTGATGACGCTCCGATGAAGCTGAAGCTGGTGACATCAAATCGATCATTGGTTGTAACCTCCCCCTTCTACTCTTTAATAAATATTGTTGTTCATTTTCCCATATATGTATCTGTTTATGTTTCTATTTCTCATACAATGGACTCTTGAATGATATATATATATATTTCATTTTTAATCGATTTAACTGAGCAAGATAAATAGGCATTTGTATATTGCAATCTTTTTGTTGTTCTCTGTTTATACTTGCAGGGATCAATATGGCGATCTAAATTGGATTGGAGGCTATCGCAAAAGTGACAAAAGGATAATAGGAAGCGCTTGGATCACAAGTAGGTTATTCTATCTTTCTGTGTGTCTATTTATTCTTAGAGAAAGTGATTGCAAAGTCTTTAATTTGTTGTTCTAAGTGCCTAGCACCACGCTTAGGGAATTTGATTTATCCGTAGATCATAATTTTGCATAACAAATTGGCGACTCCACTAGGGATTTTCCTATCATTCCTAATTCTTTTTCCTCTGCTTATCCACCCAGTAGAATCTACTTTCAATTATTATACTTTTGAATCAAATAATTTCATTAGAAGTATGTTTTGTAGCTTGCATTTTCAATCATGGTTGTG
This sequence comes from Pinus albicaulis, assembly GCA_034641835.2. Lineage (NCBI taxonomy): Eukaryota > Viridiplantae > Streptophyta > Pinopsida > Pinales > Pinaceae > Pinus > Pinus albicaulis. The sequence goes on from CM076573.1 coordinate 132,787,032, forward strand.
CCCAATGCATTGTTGGTCAAGACACAGTGAACTATCTCCCACTCAGGGGTGCACTACAATGCACTGTCTCCCCTTAGAGACTGTGTTTCCCCCTTAGCCAACCAAAATTCCATTTGAATTTTTCATTCCCATCATTCTCAATCATTTGTTTATTGTGTTTCAATTTTCTGATACCTCCTAGAGATTAGTGAATTTTCCTGATTCTTCCTCCTTTGAAAAGTAAGTTTGTTCAATGTCTCTTTAAGTGTTTTTCTTTATCATTGGAAAATCAAATTCAAAGTATTTTATTTCTGCTTTAGATCCATTTTTTTTCGTAAAGGAAATTGTTCATAAATTCTTCGTTTCTTATAGGAAAAATTGTAGTTCCATTCTTCGTTTTTCCTTAAAGATAAATTGTTGTTAAATTCATCATTTCTCAAAGAAGAAAGCATTTGTTTTTTTTATTTGATGCATATAGTTTCCTTTCTTGCATTCACATTAAGGGGGCTGAAAAGAAAAACATGCATGTGCATATAGTGAATTATTTGTTTTTCAGAGGAACAAGTTAGGAAAGCTGCATTTTAGTTTGTGCTCTTTGTTGTTTGTTCTCAAAATTGATTTCTCTTTCCTTTAGTAGCTAGGATTTTCATTGAAAAAGCTAAAATTGAAAATTTTTCTTAACATTTTAGTTTTCATTTTTAGGAATTTTGATCACATCACGCAGTGAACCTTGAAAGGAAAATTTTTAAACGAGATCAACTTAAAATTTACATCAATTTACCTAAGAAAGCATTGGAATCATAACGATAACATTTAGAAGGTCTAGGCTAGAGACATGTTCTGACGTCATTAAACATAGCAGCTATCATTAATTGTCTGCGATACATTCTGAGTGTGATACCTCACTCCACGTACATAAGTATATTGGAGCTCATCCACGTACCTTCGGGTATATCAAGCGGTGTTCTAGTATGAAAAGTATAAGGGGGTGCTCTCACTGTGCAGTTTCGCATTAGACAATGCTAATATGGAGTTGGGCCTCACGTACCTTCAGGTATATTTGGGAGGACAACTTTAGGTTTCTATCTATCCATAGTGAACTGAGTCGTCTGCCTTTGTAACTTGTGATACACTGAACATAGAATTCGAGGAGATTACCTATCCATAATTCTTGGTTCACCAAGAGGTATTATACAGTTCACAATTACTTGGTAAACCTTTTGCCTAGAAATTACCCTTTTTTTTGTTTTTTTTTTGGTCATAAAATAAATCAGTCATTGTGGAAGAAAAAAATCCCTTTCCTCGTTGTTCGCATAGAATAGCACTGAAACCACCTTTAACACCGAAAGCCACTTATGGTCGGTGAAGGCGACATCGCTCTACCAAAAATAGTACTATCAGTACCTCTGGTGTGACATCATACTCACATATACCAGAGTCAAGACAAGTTGTTTCTACAAATCCTGTTTCATATACTGTTGTCGAGATGGATTCCTCACAACTACCCATGGTCACGATCCATCCAATCAGTGAGACCATGCCTCCCGAACCCGACGTTGTTCAACTAGAATTTGATCCAGATCATGTCACTTTTTTGCTAGAAGATATGCATCCCGAATTCAAACAACTGGAAGTTGTTCCTGTATCAGTCACCCTACAATCTATTGTAGCCATTGAGTCTCCCATATCACATAGTCAACCTCCTAAAATATACTTTGGGCCTGACAAAAAAATCCTTCCACCTGGTTTAATTTATATTGAAGAAATACCACAAGATGAAACACCTTTAACTCCAACTCATTTTGGGAAGGAGATTTATGTATATGAGTATTTTCCTAAATCACTTTACTTTTCTTTTTATGATCTTGCGTCACTTCGAGTTCCCATAGATACTATAGGGTATACATTTGGTCATTTTACCATGATTGCAATAGCATCTACTGTTGCTTCATCTTCGATGTTTTTTCCATTGACTTCACCCATGTCATCATCTGGAATACTATCTAGTTCCTCCATTATGAGTATTTAACGACTTGATCCTTTATTCACATATTTAGTGCAATGTCAAGCTAAACCCATCAGTTGTTCTCCTTGGTGGCCAGTGATACCTCATAAATTACCCTATGAAATTCCTAAATTCAATGGAATCCCTAGAGAAGAGCCCTCAACGCATGTTATAACTTATCATTTGCGGTGCTCATAAAACTCCTTAAATTATGACTCCGTTATACTACCTATTTTCCAGCACATGCTTACTAGTTCGACTGCACCATGAGAATGGTTCTTTTACTGTGTCAACCTCGTTAAAAAATGAAACATGTTACGAGGGTAGTTCCTTTTACTGTGTCAACCTCGTTAAAAAAATGAATCAGTCCATGTTGAGGAAAGTTCTTTTACTATGTCAAACTCGTTAAAAAATGAAATAGATCTTGAGGATAGTTCCTTTACTGTGTCAACCTCGTTAAAAAATGAAACAAGCCATGAGCATAGTTCTTTTCCTGTGTCAAGCTCATTAAAAAATGAAGAAATTCCTCTCCTAATTAAGAGGAGTCTTCAATTTGATCTCGTAAATGAACCTTCATTCCATCCAGTTATTAGTCTTCTTACCTGAATGAAATGAAGCTTGGGGGAATTTTCTCTTACAGGGGGCATTCAAAAAATTATTACCAATTGCACCGAATAAAATGCTGAAGTTCGGGGGTAGAAACATGTTCAGAGCTCCAAAATGCAAATGGTAACTTTCAAATGGTAAAAATGAATGGAAAAACTCTTTAAATTAGTGATTTGATTATTTTCAAATCATATTTATTGTTGTGACTATGGTTTTATTCAATTTTTATCATGAAACAAGTATTTTTAATCCATTTGATGTTGTTCTGAACGTGTTTACAACTAATATAGCAGATTAGTCATGCACACTTATTCAAGATTGGTTTGACCACAAAGCATACTTTTATCCTTATTTTTTGATATTTGATAAAAATGAAAAAGGACTTGAAGCACAGTTTTATCTCTTTTTAGAGCTTCGATAACGGTGAAAAAGGAACCCTTGGAGTGTTCTTTTAGCTCTTTTCAAACTCCGATAATGTGAAAATATTTCCAAGTACTTGTATTTTTGAGCTCGTAAAAGTAAATGAATTGACATCTACTCAGTATAAGCTTAACCCTTTTCCAGACTGAGATAGATTATTTACGAAAAAGGAAAGCCTTAGTCGAACATGGGTAGGAGGTTCTCTCAGATATCATTTTAAAATTTTTTTGATCTAAGTGAAAACTTTACAAAAAAGTACTTATGGAGTTTTCCTTTGTCCTCTTTTTCAAACTCTCTAAATATGAAAAAGGATCGGGTTGTCATTGTCATTAGGCTCGTTAAAACATAAAATAGAGATAGGTTTGTCGATAATGGCAAGAATCAAGTTTCATTCATCGCTAAACTCATGAAATTATTAAATAGAGATACATTACTCACCCAAAGGGTTGAATTATAGATCAAGCATATGTTATCCTCCTCAAGATTGTTAAAAAAAAAAGAGGTACTGGTCGACAAATGACCAGGGAAAATTTGGGAAAGTGAACAAAACTTTTACGGTAGAAGGTCGCTCTTGAACATGAAACTTCACTCCATAATCATGACTGTTTGGTTTGGATAATCTTCCTGACGGTTCATTCATACCTATGTTTCATCATACCTTCACCTCGATTTTGGGTCAATGTTGCAAATTCATCTCAGTGTCATTGATATGTTCAAGATAAGTCATACGGTGAATACCCATCATTCTGCAATACTCATAAAACTTCTTTCTCATTACAAGCATCCATAAACATTGCTATATCAAGTCACATTTTGTCTCCAAAATTAGTAACTCTCGTTTCACAATAAAGTGGCTTCCTGTTGACGTTAAATCATCATTGAGGAAGTTTACTTAGAAACATCATCTTCTAGTACCATGAGGCTTGTTACAGCATCGACAAGATCCTCGCTTCCGAACCTTTGACCGAAATATTTTATTTGTTGTTCGACATCAAATCATCTATTCATGCCTTAAAAAATGTATTGGAGTACCTTGAGAGCCATTAACATCAATGGTGGTTCTCTCGCGTTTGTTAACAACTCACATTATTTGCTAGTAATCAAACGATGTCTTACCATGTTTGACTAAAAATCATATATTCGCATGGCTATGCTTGTACACGAAGGATAAAGTGAACGAGATAAGAGGACCCTGGATCTAGTTTCAGCCATTCGGGCTGCGATTTCAGAATTGTTGTACACATCATCTCTATGGTGACCTTACATACAAATTGTCATCCAACCATGTGTCTATATCTGTAGGCATGTCTGTATTGGGCAACATTCCAATATAGACAACTTTCTACACTATGTAAATATTATTAGATAGTTTATGTGCTGAGTATGGGAATTCCTCCCTCAGTAATTCGTGATCAAGATGAAAATATCATGATGTAATATATTGTAAGATTGATGCAGGTCACCACTCCACTTCAGTTCCAGCCCATCACGTTGTAAAGCATCCCATTCAAAATATATTGTTATTATTTCAAATTCATGCTTTAGGGGGCAGTTGTTATAGGTCAATTTTTCCATCATCCCCCAGGACTTGATCAAACTGCACATAATCCTTAGGACCAATGAAATAGGGTCTATCACCCCCTTACATTTCAGTTGCTATATTCCCTAAGAGATGAACAAATCATTCATGACTTCTATTGTGAGATTTCCAAGGTTTGAAGTATATGTTATATCACTTATGAGCTCAACAATGTTGCCTCTCAAGGGACTAACTACGTTGCATATGCATCTACCTCCATTCAAGGGTGCACTTCAATGCATTTCTTGAAATTCAAGGGTGTGTTGGTCAAATGGGAGAGAAATTCTCATTGTTCTGGAATATCCACATGGTCAGTGCCTTCTAGAAGAGTCCATCTGTGTCAAAATTCGAATCCAAGTGTCCATCTAACACCTCTGAACTTGGAGACATTTATTGCCTATTATTATAAATTCATTCATTAAGAAAATACCATTAGTTTCCCTATAAATTGAGCACAGATCCTAGTGCTAGGGGAAGGAAGAATTTTGGTAAAGAAATGTTGTTGGATTCTCAATTGAGAGAGTGAAAGAAGTGATATGCTGCCAGTGAGATGTTGAATGTGATGAGGCTAGGATGAAGCTGGAGCTAGTGACATAAATCGATCATTGGTTGTAACCTCCCCCTTCTACTCTTTAATAAATATTGTTGTTCATTTTCCCATATATGTATCTATTTCTCATGAAATGGACTATTGAATGATATCACACTCTATAAAAAGCAAATATCATAGTCTATAAAAAGAAAATATAACACTCTATAAAAAGTCCCTAAGTGTTATGGGTCAATTTGGGCATCATCCCCAATGACCTGGTCAAACTGGACATCATACCTAGGACCAATGAAATAGGGTTTATCATCCCCTTACATTTTAGTTTCTATATTCCCTAAGAGAAGAAAAACTCATTCATTAATTTTATTGTAATATTTCTAAGGTTTGAAGTATATGTTATATCACTTATGAGGTCACCAATGCTACCTCTTAAGGGACTAACTGCGGTTCATATGCAGCTACCTCCATTCAAGAGTGCACTGCAATGCACTTCCCGACATTCAAGGGTGGGTCAAATGAGAGCGAAATTCTCATTGTTTCAGAATATTCACATGGCCAGTGCCTTCTAGAAGAGTCATATGTGTCAAAATTTGAATCCAATTGTCCATATAACACCTATGAACTTGGAAACATGTCTTGCCTGTTATTAGAAATTCATTCATTGAGAAAATACCATCAGTTTCCCTATAAATTGAGCACAGATCCTAGTGTTATGGGAAGGAAGAATTTTAGTAAAGAAATGTTGGATTCTCAATTGAGAGAGTGGAAAAAATGATATGCTACTAGTGATATGTTGAATGTGATGAGGCTCAGATGAAGTTGAAGCTAGTGAAATCAACTCGATCATTGGTTGTAACCTCCCCCTTCTACTCTTTAATAAATATTGTTGTTCATTTTCCCATATATGTATCTATTTATGTTTCTATTTCTCATGCAATGGACTCTTGAATGATATATATTTCCTTGTTTTTTCACTTTTGTTGTAGCCTCCAATCCAACTTAGATCACCAGATTGATCCCTGCAATTATAAGCAGAGAACAACAAAGAGATTGCAATATACAAATGCCTATTTATCTTACTCAGTTAAATCGATTAAACACAAATAAATATATATATATATATATATATATATATATATATATATATATATATATATATATATATATATATATATATATATATATATATATATATATATATATATATATATATATATATATATCATTTTTAATCGATTTAACTAGTAAGATAAATAGGCATCTGTATATTGAAATCTCTTTGTTTTTCTCTATTTATAATTGCAGGGATCAATCTGGCGATCTAAGTTGGATTGGAGGCTACAACAAAAGCGACAAAATGAGGATAGGAAGCACTTGGATCGCAAGTAGGTTCTTCTATATTTCTGTGTGTCTATTTATTCTTGGAGAAAGTGATATCGAAGTCTTTAATTTGTTGTTCTAAGTTCCTAGCACCACACTTAGGGAATTTGATTTATCCGTAGATCATAATTCTGCATAAGACTAAGATATAGCAATCAAGAAGCCTTCAGGTATTTCCACTCCGGGTTATTAGGACCGGACACCAAAATAAAAGAAAGAAAATAAAAGTACTTTCGAAAAATAGTCTAGGGTAATTACACCCTAGGCCTACTAGCGAAGGTAAAAGAAAAAATTACGTTGACCTCCTAACAAAATCCTTTGCCGATGCAAGTACCTGAGCTTCGCAAGGGCACCCTCCAGAAGTACTAATGAAAGTGATACAATGTCTACCTTAGGTACCATGGGTATTCCCCCCCAGAGTCACATGTTTGATACCTAGGAAAGGAAACTAATGGCACCATTTCGTATCGGCAGCCGTGTGGAACGGTCTTAGGTCAAGATTCAACAAACAGGAGAGGGGGTATCTCTCTTCTCTGCCTTCACTATCCCTCACGCTTAACTATTTGGAGGTAGAGGTTTTCCATTCCACTTAACGAAGTTGTATTTCACTCATTAATCAACTTCTATGTTTGACAATTTTTAGTGGCCTTGGAGAGTTAACTCTCCACTCACCTATTCCAAGGCCCTATGACCTAGACTAGTTGGTGTATAATTAATGACAATGAAAAAATTATAGTTCATTTTAATTAATCTCTTGATTTTAAATAGTTGTTTCTTAAGTCACGGGTAGATGGTGAATGCAACTTATGATGTTTTCAATGCAAAAGAGGAATCAATAGAAAACCCACTACATGAATATGAAATTTTTTCTTTCGATGAAAATATATTTCTACTTTGGTTCTACGAAGAAACTACTAAACGAGAAATACTTATTTTTCCTTTTCAATATAACTCTTCACACACTTAAAAAACGATAAAAAAGACTAGAATTCTTAACGGTGCAACTAATGCAAAAACTACCAATGATAAATGCAAATCCTAGGACTACTCTCAAAGGGAAGAAAATGAGTTTTTCAATAAGATTAGTTTGATCTCTTTGACAGAAAAGCATAGAAAAACCCCAAAAGGAACTACTTTTCACAAAATAATTCCAAAAAATCTTGATATAAAAGAGACAAATCCAAACAAGGACTCCTCTCAGAACTAAGCAATTGGACTCAAAATCAGAAACTAGAAAATTCCTCCAAAAATGATGAAAAACATTAATAGAAAACCAAAGCAAAAGAAACGGAAAACAAAAAAGCTTTTGGCTTTTCACTTTTTAAGGAAACAAGAAAATTTCATTGAGACAAGCACAAAACTAACAAAGTTCCCAAATCAAGAAATTTAGCTCACAAGGAAACTTCCAATTCCACAAGCCAAATATGCCACTTTCGTATTGGGACTCAAAAAAACAAATATAAGTAACCAACTCAAGGAACTGATTCAAAACAATAGCATAAACTTACAACAAAAAAAAAATTCAAGAAACCAACGAAAGGCAACTTCAAGATTCATGAAAAAGTTGATCTCAAGAAACAAGAAAACCAAGAAAGTCAAAAAGGAAAAAACCTAGTAGTGAATCAATGCATAAGGAAAACGTGAGCAAAATGACAAGGCTCATTGTTTTGAAAGGTCAGAAAAACCAAGAACTTCAAAAGGAAGTCTTGGTGCTATAGTTGCAACTGAAACTTCACTGAAAAGGTAAAACCATAGATCAACTAGGTTTTCACACAAAAGGGAGATAAACTGGCACACAACAATAAGAATCACTATTCATACACCTAGGAGGTTCCACAGGGATGACCAACAACAAGAAAGAAGTACTTACAAGATCCCAAAATTCAATTTTTTCAAATTTTACTAGGCATACATGGATTCACTGTGTGAAAAAACGCGTGTATATACGACTGTACCTAAAGAAGCTCATGTATACACAAGTCCCTTTGGAAAAAATAGAAGGTATACATGAGTGTATACACACCAAGTAGCATATAGAAATTGTGTCAAGGAAAAAGAAAAAACGTAGGCCTGATCTAGAAGATCAAGACTTATGCATGGATGGGAAAAGAACATACTAGACTGAAAAAGTGATCAAACTGTCATGGAACCCAAAATATGGAGAAAAACAACCCAAACTAGGAATTACACGGATGTAATCCCCCGTGGAGTCTCCAATTATATTACAAGTAAAGCTACCCTAAGGTCTGGGTTGAGGGACCTAACAGAGCGAAAGGCATATAATCTCAAGAAGCACTCTAATTATGAGTTCTAATGCTTGAACTAGAAAATTGAAGATATACGACCTTACCTGTGTGTCTTACGTCTGGGGTTGATCTCGTAGGGTGTGAACCCTCTGCTACTCCTCATGCTTCAAAGTTCAGAACCTACAAATAAATCAAGGCAAAGCACATAAACTAGTTTTACAGTATATACATCGTAGATTCCAACATGTTAGGATATGTAATCTCATAAAAATAACATGAAATAAACCATTACAAGATCATTCAACATGTACAGGAGACATATAACATAAAGACATAAGGAAAGAGACAAAGCTTCCTTTATTGATAACATGTAAACGGAAAGTGGAGAAATTACCTAAGATCTTCCATGGCTCCAAGAGAAACCATCCTCTAGATCCGTCCATCCCTAGCCTCACAAATATTCTTCCATAAAGGGTGCACAAAGGATGTCACATAAAGAGGGAGTGAACATCACAAGGAAACAAGGGTTTCCTAAACCTAGGAAGTGCAGGAGGAACAGGGAAATAACAGACTTGATCAGCTCTATAACAAGCTATAATATCAATAACATTCTCTTTCCTCCTTGAGGCCATTCCCTTGAGGTGTATTTATACTTCCTCAAATAGATTTTTTTATTTGGGAAACAGTTTGGCCACGAGCTAAGGTAGTTAAGTTACAGGGAAAACACATAAACCCCGCCAAATTAATAGGGAGTTTATTATTTTTTTAATAATTTAAATAATATACATGGGTCAGATATGGATGGACCCGCGCTTGCACGTAGAAAAGTCTAGGTAGAGTCACATATGGAATTAAAAATATTTTTTTTAAGAAGTTTGACCAAGTATGAATGGAAGGGCTACCCAAGGCCAATGAATAATTCATCAAGTATATAGAGGTGATAAATGATGCTATAAAAATATGACTTGGACTCTTGCATGTAGTTATATGGGATTTAGTCTACCTACATTAAAGTTGCATGCTATGGTTGTCTTTGAGATTTTTTTCTTAGGGGCAACATAAGTTATAACATTTAGAAGGGTTTTCATGCAAACAATGGATGCCAACTTGTGTCATTATTTTCCAGTCTAGAAGCCTAGGTTTGTGTACTTGTGTTGCATTCCAACTGACACCTTAAAAATAACTTATTTACGTACTTTAAGTTTCCAGGTGATTTTTTATTGTCTATTTCATCTATTTTATCTCTCCTGGTGTGCTACCCGATGTTTTTTAAGATACAATCTACAGGTTATGATGTCTATAATGCAACGAGAAAAACAAGACCTATTAAACCAACGTCAACGTTTTAAATTTACTTCCAAGGGAACACCATGTGTACATGTACGTATCCCAATTTTTTTTTTGCAATGGATGTATGGATCACCTTTGGAAGATCATTTAAAGTTTATTTTTCTTGCAAGCCCTCTGTCCTGAATTTTAGGCATAAATTTGTTAATATTTTCTCTTGATATTGCAGTGGCAGCCCATTTATTAAAGAAAATATTGAAGCTTCCTGAATTATGTCCCTCTATGGTTAAAATGGAACTTAAATCTTAGAATTAAAGAGATAATTTCTTTCTCTAAATTTTTGTATAGAAGCCCAAGAAAAAACTCAAAAAAGAAGGCATTCCTTTATCATTAGACAGTACTTACCAGCTAGAAAAGGAAATCATGACACACTGCATGGAAAAGATACACTTTTTCAATAATTGATAAAAGAAAAAAGTTTGCAATGGATGTACGGATCACCTTTGGAAGATCATTTAAAGTTTATTCTTCTTGCAAGCCCTCTATCCTGAATTTTAGGCATAAATGTGCTAACATTTGCTGTTGATATTGCAATGGTATCCCATTTCTTAAATAAAATATTGAAGGTGCCTGAATTGTGTCCCTATGCAGTTAAAATGGAAGTCAAATCTTAACATTCAAGAGAAAATATATAGATATAACTTTCCTAAAAATTAGTCTACTAAGAATATATTACTTGCAAATCTCCTGGTCCGGCTTGTGTCATGCCCAACTAAATTTCTCATGTTTCGTATCAAGTATGCAGTCATACCCAGATTGAATAACATGAAGAAGATAGAAAATATCAGTTCTCTAGTATTTTGAGCATGCAGATCTCCATACCCAACAGTGGTCAGAGTGGTAATGGAGCAATAGACTGAGGTAACATTGTTAATCCATAAGCCTTTTGTTATGAAATCTGGAGTTGCAGCACCAATCCATGTCTTTCTCGCTTCATGATATCTAGCATCAAGGAGATAATTAAATCATCCAGCACAGTGAACCACAAGCTCTATTACCTGCAAAATGGAGCCAATGTGGCTTTTAGTTCAATGTGGGTCAACACTATTTGCAATTATAGAGAGTGTTCCAAAAAATTTAGGCAAAATAGGATTATGTATGCTTAAAAAAATTATCTTTGCACAGTGTGTACAGAAGTAATAAGATCAGATATCTTTCCCTATCCTTACGAAAAGAGTGGTGACTCACCTTAACTGTAGTTTACCTGGAGCTGGAAGGCCAAATAAATGAACGAAATATCTGCAAACAAAACATGCCATGTTACAATAGCCATGACTCCAAGATTGTTGTAAGCTTGCACAGTAGTTGACATGCAAGGAATGCAAGGAATTCCAAGGGAGTAGGAACAAGAAGAAGAAAATATGGGTTAAAAAAGAAAAGGGGCTGAATATTCCTAAAGCTCATCAAGTTGAAGATTTTTTAAGAAAATTTAAGGAAATGAGGTTCTTGAGATAGGAATTCAAAGGGTTAGCAGATAATCCCTCAAAAAAAATAGGGAACTGTCTCAATCTTCCATACCTCCAGTTCAATATTCTCCCAACAGAAGAAATATGAAGCTCTAGAAGGGAAGTTTTCTTGTTTGTCCTCATCGAGGTATGTAATTTTTAGGCCTAGACCCTTGCTCTCAGGCAGCGAGAAAATAAATTAATTATTTTTAACAGATTCCTTGTCTTGTCATGATATTCTTAAGGATGATTTAGAGCCTAAAAGTCCCAAGACTTTAACCAATCCTGCAACCTTTCCCCCCCAAAATCTTGCAAATGAGAAGCCTATGAGTTTTATAAAGAATAATATTAGTCTAGAAGAGATGTCCTTAAAGGAGGAAAGTGTTAAGACCAAAAAAAATCCCTTATTTCCAGCTACAGTCTAAGGATAAGGAAGGAATTGTCAATAGAAGAGAATGGAGAATTATAGAGTTGGTTGGTATTAGTTATTGATCAACCACCTCCTGTTGCAAGGAAACATCACATTTCAATTGCAAAATATAAAGCTTTCAAAGAATTTAAAGAAGGAAAACAATTTTATATAACTTGGGTACTCAGACAAGGGAAGATCGAGAAGAGGTTTCCTTAATTATTATTCTCAGTCTAAATGTTAGAAAGGTTGGGGATACCCTTAAGCGGTTATAGCCCTAAAGACACTATTCACAGTTTATAGACCATATATTTTCCTATTACAAGAAACTATTTGTTTTTGTTTAAAATTTGTGGAGGTTCTTCCTACCTTTGTGAAGAGGTAGAATTTTGTTCTTTCTGTATTGAATGTCTGTTGGTTGGCCTATGTCAACTACAGATTATTATAGCTACCAGTTGATAGAAAAATAACACCCAACACTGATATACAGATAGAGAATGAATAGCACACTATTAGAAATTCTTGAACAACTCCATAGAAATGTACGTAACGAGTGCCTTCCACAATATTGGTTGTTACATCATGTATATGGTCTTTATATTGATTGTATGGTTGATACAATGATGAATAACAAGTCAACGAGAAGAGGTAATGCCCATAAATGAGAATAAATAATTTTCCTTCAGTGCTCACACCTCCATGTTGTAGATGCAACCAGGGCTTCATTGAATTTTCCGGCTGACGTAATGTCGATTAATGTTCGGCTGAACTTATGTAAAACTTCGGCCGAAGTTTTGCAAAAACTTTGGCCAAACTTTTGTGTCGTTAGAATTGATGGTCTGTTGGGACAAAAAAAAATTTGTCTTAACTTTTTAAAAATTTCATCCAAACTAACACGTCTACTATTACGCAACAGCTCAGCCCTGAATGCATTTCTTCAAGTTCGGAATGATTAAACTCCATGAAAATTTATGAATTAACTGTCAGAAACAAGACAAGAATTTGTAGAATTCAATCTACTTTCAAGAAATACAAATTTTATGGAATTTCATAAATATTTACTAATTTTAATTAATTTTGTAGTAAAATGGATGCAAACAATTTCAGAAGGTCATTATGAATCAGTGAAATCAAGATTTTTTGTCTTCCAAAATACACTATAAAAAAAAATTGAAAAAAGTATGGTGCATTACATTGGTCCGTCGTCTGTAATGGATAGTTTTTAGATTTTTAGTTTATAACTTATATATTGAGAAATTTTGTGCGAGACAAAACATATTCAAAATATCAAGTTTTCTCATATTGGATCAGTTCAAAAAATTCTAGTAATTATGATATGCATTAGTTATTTTCGTAAATATAACAAAACCAAAGTAGACCCTGTCTAGATTATTGTAACAGATTTTGTTTCTTGAAAACACAAAGTTTTCAAAGAATACACCAACACATTTCAACGTGACTTTAGATGAATCCTTTGATTGTTAAAGAACACACACTCAAAGAAATGTTAAGTTGAGATATCAAATGTGTATAAACAAATTCCAAAAAATAAGTAATAGAGGGCCAATAAAATTTCTGACAACTTTTATTTTTATCCTAAAATTAAATTCTAAACAGAAAGTTTGTTTTGGCTTGCAGAAAATTGAAGAAAAAAAAATGATATTTTTTTTCAAAAAAGCGCAAAAAGTGTAACCCAAATTCTCAAAAAAAGGGCAAAAAGTGTAACAGATACTCTTGAAAATGTTCAAATCAGACAAGAAATAATTGAACAAATTCAGCTATGGGAAATGCCATTGTTGGAGAGCACAGAACCTACTTTAGATGAGCAGGTAAAATTATTTTCATTTTTAATAATTTCATTTGTTACGTTTAGGATAATTATTTTATAAATGAAAGTAGTGTCATATTTTGGTTTTATTTTTAACAGTTCCACAATTTCATTGTAAATACAGGAAATAAGTGAAAAAGTGTCCAATGTACCTATAAGGGCATCTACCTCAACCCCCAAGACAACAACAATATCATCAGTAACTACAAAAGGAATGCAAGAAGTTACAATCTTGCGCACTTCAGAAGGAAATGTATTGAAGTATGAAATGGGGTTAAAACTTTATCACTTCATTTTTCATCGTGTAGAACAATTATTTGGCAATAGCATCCAAATGGATTGGAGGAAGAAAACCAATGCTAAAAAATAAGAACTATTTAAATATGTTGTAATAGAATTTGGTAATCCTCGTTCTAGTAAAAAAATTATTCTAGAGATTACATGTAAATACATTAACTTAAAAAGAGACAATTTTAGGTCAAAGTTAACAAAAAACTTGATGTCTCCATATTTAGCTTCGATCACAAACCAAGTGATGTGGGATGAACTTATGAAAGATTCCAAGTTTTTGAGGAAGCTACGCAATAATCCAAACTATAGGCCATCTGTACAAAGAGGAGGTAAAATACGCCTTCGAGATACAACTAAAGCAACCTAAGCTAGGGTGTCAAGAATAGGATCTCATAAATTAGTCTCTGGTGGATATAATAGCATTCGTGGTGCCATGTTAAGTGAATATTTTCATCTATTATATTTTATATTTTAGGGAAAATAACCATGGTCACGTTGAGTTAATTGTATCTTATTAGTCATTATACCTTATAAATATGATTATCTTTGTTAATGTAGGTTCACCAATTTCAAAAGTAATCTTTAGAGGAAGAATTAAAATATGCTTTATTACATGGTTCCCAAAGTCTTCTACAACACAAGATGGATCAAGGGGAAAAATTAATTGTTGGTTATGAATATGAGGTTAGTTTTTTATAATATCTTATGAATTATGCAATAATTTAATTGGAGGTATAATGTTATTTTAACAAGTTAAATTGTGTTGCGTATAGAAATCCAAACAATCAAAATCATCAGGTGAAACATCTAGGAGTGAGCATGAGGAAGAGATACAAGAACATGATGAATCGTTTGTTGCACATAATCATTAAATTTTCATTCTTGAACCATGGGAAGAAACCATTGTTGAATTTCAGCAAATGGGAGACAAAAATAATGAGGAGGGTGTTCAATGTGATGAGCAATCCACACCCACAATTATAGTAGTGCCTTGTATAAAGAGGAAAAAAAGAATTGATATGTGTTAAATGTTAATAACTTGAATGTGCATCTCTCCAGCTTCTAAGGAGTTCACTAGGTTGTGAGGGTCCAAACATAAACTAATTTTGTGTGCAACAAAACAGATTTTGAAGATACTTTGTTTTTTGAATTTTGTGGAACAAAAAAAATTTTGAAGGTACTTTGTTTTCCTGTGGCACTATTCACTACAAGGAAAATACCGTCTAACGGAGGTTATAAAGGAGGTTTTTAGTGTTATAAAATTGGCCAAAATTGTCAAAAAAACATTTGCTACAACATGCGTTTATGGTTACGGAGGTTTTGACGCAACTTTTAACGGAAATTCAACACAACTAAAAAAATTGGGCGGTCGGTGGTTATTACGGATGTTTTTTTCATCAGTGTGCTACTTGGGCTTTAATGCACTGGTGCATACATGTAGAAGGTGCCCCGGGGTGGTCAAAAAAGAATGCACCAGGCCGTTAAGGTATAAAACCGCACCAGGCATAGTGTTGGTGATACAACGCATGGGGCCGTTCTAATTGGTCTTGGGATTTGTGTGGTGCCCATAGGTCGTATCAATGCACCAGTGCGTAGACTTATAGAAACACACTAGTGCGCAGTATCACACAAATGCACCAAGATTTATAATTGGTATCGGTATTCGTGTGGTGCCCATAGGTCGTACAAATTCATCAGTACGTATAGACACATAAATGCACCGGTTTGTAGTATCACACAAACGCACCGAGATTTATAATTGGTATTGTACAAATGCACCTATGTGTATAGACATATAAACGCACCGGTGCGTAGTATCACACAAACACAACAATATTTATAATTGGTATCGGTATTCGTGCAGTGCCCATAGGTCGTACAAATGCACTGGTTTGTATAGACACATAAACGAACTGGTGCACAGTATCAAAAAAATGCACCGAGATTTATAATTGGTATCAATATTTGTGCAGTGCCCAGAGGTCATAGAAACGCACCGATGCATTTCAGAATACAAACACATCAGTATACAGTGATTGACATGCACTGGTTTTCATTCTTTATTGTTTAGAAACATCGACCAGTGATAGTGCAATTATTGTGATTTTTTAAAATTCAATATTCATTAAAAGTCGACACATCTTATAACAGTATTCATATTAATTAAATTTTTATTAATACATTTGAATGTGATTTTTGGATTAATTTGTTATATCATATCATAATTATTGTGATTTTTTAAAATTCGTTATTTATCAAAAGTTGACACATATATATCTTATAAAAACATTCATATGAATTAAATTTTTATTATTTCATTTGAATGTGATGTTTGGATTAATTTTTTATATCATATCATCAAATTTCACCTTTCTTTATTGTAATATTTAATTATCCATAAATTTAATTAGTGGTGTTATATTTCACAGCTACAATGGAGAACGCAATATATATATATATATATATATATATATATATATATATAAGACAGTCTTTGTCATACAAAATGGGATAGTTATTGGGACTATGTCCATTACATTAAACAAAATGTCTAATTTCACAGCATCATATTTCAAAAATACAATGCCTTGCTTTGATATCCAAACATAGTGATCATCATTCTTCGCTTGAACTGTTGTCTCTGCTAGAGCTACTTCCATGACTTGGGTTATTTTCAGGAATGTTTTGTTCATGGTGTTGATTGTTTTCTTCTTCTTCACCTTCCATCTACAAACATAAAAATAAATTGTAATGAGTGTATATACATTGGTGAGAATAATTAAAATTGCAATATTAAATAATATAAATCAATGTAAATCGAAAAGAAATGACGTACCATTGCACCAATTGACTCAAACTATAAAAATTATTTCAAAACCATGTAACATGCCATATTTCAAGATTTCATATGTTGGCGCAGTTCCATACTTTGTTTCCTACAAGTTTTATACCCCATAAAAAATCATATATTTAATATAAAATATTTTTTTGTTCTATCAATTATAAACGGAGCTAAGTAAAACAAGATCGATAGATTCTTACAAATTCCACAATCAAGTTCTGATATGCCAACATATACTCACAACCCATATTTAACCCAATTTCAATCAATTCCTCTGATGGTTCTTCTTTGTATGTTAGCACCCGTTTGAAGATATTCAATGATGATTTTTGTAAAACAACTTAAAAAACACAAAAATCAAATCTAGTTAAGTTGTTATAAGGAAGTAAAAATTACTCACAAACTTAGATATCAACCCTTTTCTTCCTTGTCGTCCTGTTTTATGTGCTAAATGGGTTCCATTTTCTTTTCTTTTCTACAAAAAAATACTTGAAAATTAATATTTAATGGTAAACTGTTTATTTATTGTACCTAATGATCGAAAAATTCAATTATTACATATTACATTTGAAGCACGTTTTTGTTGAGATGGCTCCTCCTGCAATGCAATTTTGTCCATTTCTTTGACCATCTCCTTGTACACCTTTTTGGACATTCCTACTGGGATATTTCCGATATCAGCTCATTCATCTGTTGAGATTTTCATAATCTTCCTGAAAATGTAACATGACAATAAAATATTTAATTTTTATATTGATATATGAAAATTAAATATAACAAAAGTGATATTTGTAAATAATTCTAGACAAACATTTAAAGGAATATTAATTTTTCATTCCTTCTTTTTTGTTGTTGTAATTTTTTTCTATTAAAAGTCTGACATCTCTTGACCAATTCTCTCGAAACTCTTCCTGTAGTTTAGATAAAATTTGGTTCTTGGAATCATTGGATTGGTTTTTTTATTGTAAGTGGAAAGAACATCTATAGATTCGTTCCACTAGACCCCTCAAACTTTTGTAAAATATTTTCCCCCTTTCATTAACCTCCTACACCAGTCCAGATGAGCTAAAGACCAATTCATTTTCATTTGCATGTTCTATTTTTCTTTTCTTTTCTTAGAACAACATTCATTTTCTGAGTTGCTGGTCCCTGTAGAACATTAAACAGGTGTGAATTAATAGACTATTTGACACATGTTATCTAATAATTTTAATTATATTATTAATGAAAATTTAAAAAAGAAACTCATATTGGATCGATAATATTTTTTCATTCACCTGATTCATCCTTTTGCAATTTTTCCCTCAATATTTTATGCTCTTCTGGTCCTAGATCAGAAATAATCTTATCGAGCTTCGTCATTTTGTGGCTCTACATGATACACAGTAAACAATACATATTAGTTAAACTTACATATAGTTCAAAAATAATATTTTTTGTAAAGAATTTACAAAGAACTTTCCTTTTTTGCTTTTCTTGATGTGTTATTAGTATTTTGTTACTTGATATCTTATCAGTTATTTCTTTATCAATCTCAAACCTGTACAATATCATTCATTAATATATTTATAAATAAATTGTCAACTTTTTAAGTAAAAAAAAAATCTCAAGAAACCAGTGCGCATTCATGGGGTACGCACCAATGCCGGTGCATGGGGATCTTATAAACACACCACAAAAATAGTATAATAGACCGTATGGTGTTCTATGTCAACAAGGAGCATTGGTGCATTACATGTCAACCACTGCACCCATTAACACATAAAATAATAGAAATCGTCTAGTGTAAGTTTTGGTAGCATAAACCGATGCCATATTTTACATATGGTGCATTGATTAAAAAAAATGTTTTTTAATTTTTTATCATAGTACTTTCATGGTGCTCTTGTACAATACAGAGCACCGGTGTGCTAGGTTATGCCAGGCGCACCGATGAAAAAAAAAATATGTTTTTTTTTAAATTCACGCAAGGCCCGACATGGATTGGGATGCGACTATGTAAATCATCTTGTCGGTTGGATGTCCTAGGTCTATATTTGGCAATAAAAACCTTATAAATCTAAATTGAAAATTCCTAATCCTGAAATCACAGAAAGATGGAGAAGAAAAGGCAGAAACAAAAATAATCTAGGGTTTGTTTCTAAAATGTATTTTTTTTGTGTGGAATAGAACGTTTGCGATGTGCCATAATGAAATAACGCACCGACGGCATATTTTACATATGGTGCACTGAGAAAAAAAAAGGAAAATAAAAGAATATATATATATATATATATATATATATATATATATATATATATATATATATATATATTTTTTTTTTTTTATCACAGTACTTTCCTGGTGCGCTTGGATAATAGAGTGCACCGGTGCGCTAGGTTACGTAGGGCGCATCGATGAAAACAACTCTATTTTTTTTTTTTTAATTTCACGGAAGGGCCGACATGGATTGGGATTCGACTATGAAAGTCGTCCCATGGGTTGGATGTCTTAGGCTTATATTTATCAATACAAACCCTATAAATATAAATTGAAAACCCCTAATTCTAAAATCATAGAAAGAGGGAGAAGAAAAGGTAGAAAAAAAAAAGAATGTAGGGTCTGTTTCTAAAATGGATTTTTTTTTTATACGAAACAACATGTTAACGGTGCGCCATAAAGAAATACTGCACCAGCAGCGTATTTTACATATGGCACACTGATAAAAAAATATTTTCTTTTTTAATTTTTTATCATATTACTTTCGCTGTGCACTGGGATAATTTAGCGCACTGGTGCAATAGATTACGTCGGGCGCACCAATGAAAAAAAATTGTGTTTTTTCATTTCACGAAAGGGCTGACATGGATTGGGATCCAACTATGCAATTCGTCCCATCGATTGGATGTCTTACAACTATATTTATCAATACAAACCCTATAAATCTAAATTGAAAAGCCCTAATTTTGAAATCATAGAGAGAGGGAGAAGAAAGGGTAGAAACAAAAATAATCTGGGGTTTGTTTCTAAAAATGGATTTTTTTTTCGTTTCTAAAAACTACAGAAAAAGTAAAAATAACAATAAAATTTGATTTTGTTCTTTTACTGCATAAAAAAAACTGCAGAAAAAGTAAAAAAATAAATAAATTTTGATTCTTTTCTTTTACTGCATAAAAAAACTGCAGAAAAAATTAAAAGAAATAATAAAATTTATTCACGAGATCATTTCAAATTCTATACTATAGGGTTTGAATAACTAGAGGTTTGGAATTCTGATTTTCTAAATACTTATGTTTGCACGTATTTCCTTGCTCCATAGTGCTCTCATGCTCTATTTTTTCCAGGTATGTCTCTTGCAAGTCTCTTGCCGATTTTTTTTGCAAAAATAGTGAAATAATGAAAAGTGTTTAGTATTTAAGGAAATGTTTTATGAAATTATATTTTCGAAAAATATTTTGTTGCCCATTTTTCAATTTATTGTTTTTTTTTTCACTTAAAGAAAATAGAGTTTCGCTTTTTTTATTTGTATTTATTCGTCACCGGCGCATCCCTTAATCGAATCGCAACAGTACGTCTGTGTATAAAATGACATCAATGTGCATTACCAAAAACGCATCGGTGCGGTGTTCTGTACATTAGGCACTGAAATTACTTTTAGGTGTGTGCAACAAAATTTATTGTTGTTTTTCTCAAATGCAGGGAGAAAATATGATAATTATATCGAATTGGAATTTCTTCAAAATTTAGCTCATTCCATAATATTTCTCAAAGTCTATCATGAAGTTCTCCGTATCCATCTCGAGACGTAATATTTACTTCAGATTTTATTTATATTTTCACTATCTAATTGAATTTATGTTTTTTATCCATGTAGTCAATGATGCACAGCTTAATTAAATGTATAATGTATACAAATTTGTAGGTTCATGCAGATTCAACATTGAGTTCAAATGCACAAAATATTCAAACTGCTCCAAAACATCGTAAGTTCTTATCAGGAGCTGCATACCGCAAGGCGCATTTGGTAGATGAAAACGGACAACCACTTCACCTTTCCAATTGTAACAATATTTCATCTTCTAGTCACAATCCCAGGACAATGATGGTAATAATTATAATTGTTTGGTATATTGATTAATATGTAATTATTTCAATGTCAAACCAATTTATAACCATGCAATATTTTCAACGTAGTTATTAATTGATACCATATATTCTGTACTAATCATGTTCAAATATTTTTTTAAATTTTTTTTTAGGATTCTAGTGATGATGAATGACCTACCTACCATATTTTGTTGCACCCCATGACAATTTCAAATCGAGAGAAGACTGAATTAAGAGAAAAAATCGGAGAGGAACGATACCAAGAATGGTTGAATCAACCACTGATTCAATTCCCGCTACGTCTAGATTCACCAATTAGGAATGACTACAACAATAGTATTTCTTCACAAGCTGGAAATGCAGGCAATCAAATAGAGGTTGGTATGGATGATTACTTAAGGGATACAACTTCCATAGACACAATGTTGTTAGATGCATTCCAAAATGATGATCAGCTAGGGGATGATGCTCATATCGCTGACACCTTTTTCGAAAGCCTTAAATTTTCTTCCATCACACCTCTCTTTGGACCTGGTGGTCAGTAAAATTATACCCAGTTGGGGACAATGATGTTACTGTAAAACTTGAAAGAAAAGTTTGGCTTGTCGAATGTATGTTTCTCGGAACTTTTGAGGTAAGTTACCATAAAATAATCCCTTATATAAATTTGAAATATAATCAATACACTGCAATGAACATTGCAAATGGTAAATTTTATGAACGTTAATAATTATATCGACATTAATGTACATTTATTAATATATTTTTCCATGATCACCAACTACAGGTTATTCAAATATAAGGTTCTCTCGAGTGATAAGGTCTTTTCCGGTAGCTATGAAGAGGCAAATAAATTGTTGAAAATGTTGGGTGTTGAGTACATATCATATCATGCATGTCCAAATCATTGTATTCTATATAGAGGAGAATATGTAGACAAAGAAATGTGTCTGAAATGTGGGCATGACAGGTATGATAAATAAGAAAAGAAGGGTAAATCACATAGTGGTCCTTCTTTTAAGATATTAAGGCACATGCCTATAATCCCAAGGATTCAAAGGCTCTTTCGTTGCAAAGAATTAGCTATGTTGCAGGGATGACATGCCTCACACAGAAGTGAGTTGGGAGTTATGTGAATCCCAACTGATTCAATAGCCATGAAGCATATAGAGGATACATGGCTTGAAAAATTCAAGGATGAAGTATGAATTCTACGACTCAGCATAGCCATGGATGGCTTCAACCCATATTCCCTCTAGAACACCAACTATTTTTTCTGGCCTGTAGTAGTGATTAATAACAATATCCCCCCATAGTTGTCTATGAAGAATGAACATCGTATGTTGGCTCTCATAGTTCCTGGTAGAAGACAAGTGAAGAATGTGGATGTCTACTTACAATCACTAGTAGATGAATTGAAGGAATTATGGGATGGGTAAATGTATACGATGTATCAAGACCCATCGCAGCAGAGAGGAGTTTTACATTGTATGGCATATGTGCTTACACGACACATGATTTTCCAGGCTTAGGAGTTTTCTCTGGTAAATTACATGTTTAATTTATTGATTTGTTTATATACATAACGATATTATTTCACATATTGGTTATTTAATTCGTTGTAATATTTTTTATGATCTTCATGATATTCTTTAACGTGCCATGCATATTAATTAATGTATACAATAATATCATAGGTCTTGTAACAAAAGGGTATTTTGGATGTAAATGTTGTGGACCGTCTCTGAAAGCTAGATGGTCCAACAACTTACGAAAGCCAGTGTATGATTTCTCTATTGTATTCCTACCAAAAGAACACTCTTACAGAAGAGCAGCATCCGCTTTCAATGGTAAATGAAAGAGAACCCAAAGGCCTCTTGTTGGCGGATAAATCCGTCTTGCGGACAAGACCGATATCCCTAGTACTAAAAGTATCTAGCAACAAACAGCAAAATAGACTAATCTTTTTCTAAGCATATATGATCTATGAAAAGCTCTATAGAGGTGTTAAGGACTTACCATTTGTCCAGTGCTTGTTTGAAGTCGTTATTGTCCCTCGCACGCTTGAAGGAGTTTTCCTCGTAAACTTGCAGTCACAAACAAGAAAAATATTACATAGAACCTGTATAGAAATCATCATAAACCATGCTTATCATAGTGATCAAGGAATCTACGAAATAAACCATTGATTGGAAGCTTATTGAGAAAAATGAGTATATTTGTATTTATTTCAAAAGAAGAAAATCCTTACAACCTGAGCCTTGATGTTGCACAGGACTTTCCAGGGTCTGAAGCAAGAATCTCCTTTACTTTGATAAGATCTAGACTCCTCCAACCAAGACGAATATAGGTATGTAATATTTCCTCATAAAAGTCTTAATTAACTGAGTCTGAATCTCAACAACACTTAACTTCAAATATTCTAAAGCTTCAACTCCCTTTGAGGCTACCCAATGCCTCTTTTTATAGTAGAATAGAGGAGGTTTCTTGTTCCAACTATGAAGGGATAGAATCCTCCTTCAAAGGGATAATCTCCTCACATCAAGGGGTTAGCTCCATAAGGTAAGGGATACATGCACCTCATAAGAGTGGTTCTATCACCGCAAGATATTTTCTGGAAGCTTCTAGAATTCACTTTTATTGAGCTTTTTGGAAATTACTTGCACCTTTTTTATCTTACAGGGGTCCGAACTTTTAACACAGATAAAGTGCGTTCTGATACGCAGGAAAGCTGAACATCAGGTGCGGGACCGCAGGCAAGATAGAGAGAAAGTGCGACACCAAAGTTTAGGAGATTTTTAGGAACTTTTCTTTGATTTTCAAGGTTTGAAATGAAGAACTGATATGTTAGAATTGCAAAGGGAGGAGTAATAATGAGCTCATACACATAGCAAAATGTCAGGATGATAATTTTCAGTGTAACAAATTGCCCCCTAAAGTCCAAAGTCTGGAATAGATGATGCCGAAGTCTGTCATGTATGAAGAGTGTAGTACTTTATCATTTCAAGGATCATCCTGTGGTCACCCCAGTCGGAACCTATAAAAAAATTCAATGCAAAATATATATATATCATCGCTAAGGTAGGAATTCCTATACTCAGATCAAAACTAACTAATTTAAACTGTTCTGATACAGGAATGATTTTGAGTACATCACAGTATAGACATGTGTAGACACAGTATGGACGCAGCCATCTATTTGTAGATAGTCTACTGTAAGATAACATAATTCCTCGTAGCTTGGATGGTAGAAACTAGATCCAGGGTCTTGATTTCCACATCTCGAACTAGTACGATTCTATCCATGTGAATGAATATGTCGAAATCGAGCATGGTAGAAACCACTTGATTACCAGTCAATGATGTAGACTATTAACAAGTGTGAGAGTAACCACCAGTAATGTCAATTGCTCTCAAAGTACCGAGTACAATCCATGAAATGTGAATGAATGTGTTGAAGTTGAACATGTCACAGAATCATTCGATCGAAGGTCAATGATGCAACTTGTCGTCGAAAGCGAGAAACCTGCCATTGAGGCATGCAGATTTCAAGGTACTGACGATCTCTAGATCAACTTCCTAGATAATGAGTTGTCGTCGATAGAAAGTGATCCGTTGTAGGCAAGCCCACAACATGAAATCATAGATCAAGTTTTGAAAATATATTGGCAAGGACTGACTCAGGGATGGTCAAAAATGGATGACAGATATTTCGCAGATGAATGGTTTATTTGAACTGTCCTCTTGAACACATAACGACACTGCAACTGGCTTGGTAGTAATTGACCCAGAGCTAATACCCAGAAACCAGATGAAGACTTTCAAATGAGGATTTATTAACTACTAGGAAAAGGATTTCCCAGCCCAGGTGATCGGAAGTGTTGTGTTCAAGAGTGGTTAACTAGATTTTCGAAAAATCAAAATACAGCAAATAAGTCATTTTTTCTCTTTTCCCCCACCATTTCTAGAAAGTACCTCTTTATTTTTGACAAGTTTGAGGAGGATAACATTTGCTTGTTTATAAGCTCATCCTTCAGATGAGTCCAACTTAGTTTAAGATTTGAACCCTAAGAAGGAGTGGTTCGTTCCTGTTGAAAATTAAACAGGTCCTTTACTGTTAAATTTTAACGAGTCCAGTATAGGAGAAACTCGGTGTTTTCAATTTTAGGGAGTCAGAAGAAAAAACTTAAGAAAACTCCATGGGTGTAATTTTTCATAAGCTTAGTCTCTCGAGCCCGAAAAAGGATAAAATAATGCGAGAGAGAACTCTATTGACCGTAATTAGTCAACGTATACCTTTTTCATAAATAGTCCATTTCAGTTAAAAGGGGTAAACTTATACTGAAGGGACGATTATTCATTCACTTTAATGAGTTTGAACAATCAAGTACTCGGCAATGTTTTCATGTTTAGAGAGTCTGAAAAGGGCTTAAAAGAGAACTCCAATGTTTCGCTTTTTCGTGAATTTTTGAAAGAGTCCGAAAAAGTAATAAAAGTATGCTCTTTGTTGAAAAAATGATCAATTCTCCTGATAAATCCAATTTCTGCACAAAAACTTGAAACATTACACATACCTGTTTAAAATAAGTAAAAATGCTTTCAAAATACCCTTTTTAAAGTGAAAAATAAACAAATTAAAATTCATCTATTCGAAAAAATTATAAAAAGGACTTTTTCAACCTCATTTTTACCATTCAAATTCAGAGTGAAAAGTAGAAGCTTTTGGGTAAAAATGTTCCTGTGAAGATTCTGGAAGATCCATCCGACGAAATCGAGAACCGTCAGCCCCAGGTAATCCATAACCTCTTAATCTTGCTTTTCATCTGTTTACAATTCTTTTCAGGCTTTAGTTTTCATTTTTTAAGGGAAAAATATGTTTAAGAAATCGCTCGCGAGGGTCCGAAAGTACAACACACAGGACCTGCGGACCCCGACCTTTTTCTATGTAGAAAAAGGTCGTGGGTCCGCACTTTTTATATAGAATGCGTGTGTTCCTACGCACTGTGTACAAAGGAAAAGTGCAGTCCCCGCGCAATTGAATTTCAAAATCAAAATTTTCATTTCCCGCCCAAAAATTTTCAAATTAGATTGTTCTAACTTATCTTTTTATGCATTGTAGGATTAGCAAGATGTTGATTTGGAGAGAACATGAGCACGAGGATGTGGATGACGCCGCGATGCTCCATTTTCCCACAATGCAGGCTTTAAGAGCATGCGGTTTGTATAAATTTTGGGCCATTCAGGGCATGAGGGCACAGGTGGACCTCCTAACATGGCTGGTAAACATGTGGAATGTGCAGGACCAATGTTTCATTATTGGTGGCCACCGGCTTGAAATTGAGCTGGAGGATATTTATTTTCTGACTGGTTTGTCCAAGAGGGGCGAACAACTCTCCTTGTTTGGGACTAGGCCAGGTGGCCAAACTGTCACTAGTCTTCAACAAGAGTACTGTAATGATGAAGCAGACCCCAGGGACAAACAGATCGATATAAAAACTATCATCCGTCCCGAGCTGAAATTAATTGCGTTTACTGTTACCAAACTGTGTGGGAGTTCCGCATTGCATGTGGCTACCGGTTCCCAGATGCGTATTGTTGTGGACTGTTTTCGAGGCACCATTTTCAACTGGTGCGAAGCTGTGTTAGCCAATGTAAAAGGCCAACTGACTAGAGCGAAAAATGGCAAACTAAATAACTTTGGATATGGATCCATCGTGGTCACTTTTGCTCTAGAGAGGGTACCAATGCTAGCTCTGCAAAGGATTCCTGTTGATACTGGTTGACCCCGAGAACCTAGGATGGTTTGTTGGGTTGCATTAATGGCCCGTCACGGTATTGAGGGCACTGAGATTGTTCGATTTCCTCCTTCATATTTCTGTTGGCTGGACCGCCAAATTTTTGTTATCGAGGACTTTCCATATACCGGGATAGATTTCTGCGGCGACCGGGAGATGACTCTCCTAGTAGGGGAACAATGGGATGAATCAGGTAAAATCATTTTCAACGAATTATGAATTCTAATTTTTTTATTTTTGATCGTCTTGTCAATTAATAACTAATTTTTTTTATGAATGCAGATGTGGGTCCATGGCAACCAGCCCATCTCTAGCCCTATGACATAATACAACTAGTTATAGCCGCACCAGCCACAGTAGGCCAATTAGCAGAAATTTTGTCTGATTTAGAGCATCATCTAGAGCGTCTGACTCTAGACATTCCAGAGATAGACATAGATGAGATCCCACTCAGATTACAGAGATACGTGATTGGTGTTCCAGGAAGTTTTAGAAGGTTCCTATGTAGGGTGGCTCGGGCAATGGTTTCTTATCGTGATCACCATCAGTGATGGGATGATTGTGTTGTAGAATCATATTTTTGACTTTTTGTGTTATCATTTTGCCGATCATAAGGAGTTTCCAACCTATGATCGAAGACAATGTATATTTTTTGAAAAACATTCTATACTATGATATATCACTATTTACCGGCTATTTGTGTTCATATTATGGATGTTGTTTGTTTTACTATTTTGATCATTGAAAATGTCGATTTATCATACTAGAAGCAACTGCGTCTGCTAATGTATTTAAATGTCTTGGAATATGTTGATATTCAATGTAGTCAAATTCACGTTCCAAGAGAGGAACTCTTAAAAATAACTGTAATAACACCGGATTTCTAATGGCATAAACCTTGTTTAATTGTAATACAACAAGTTCAGAATCCAACCTAACAATCAAAATCCAAATTCCAAATGATATGGATTCAGATAATAACTCAATCACTACACTATAATCGGCAACGTTATTCGTTGTTTGACTAAGGCTTACCCCATGCATGGATACTAGCTCATCAAAGGATGAATAGATAACCCAAGCTGCGGAAGAAATGTTCCGTGTACTATGACAAGCACCATCAGTAAAACCAATGTAGGTTTGAAGAGACGTCGACATCTGCAATATCAAGAGTAAAACTCAAATAAGCAGGAATAGTGATAAACACCCTTCTAAACTAAGCACGCTTTTCTAATCTAAGACACCCAGTAGTAAAGAAATCTAATCTAATAAAAAATCTCCGTACCAAGTTTTAAGCATAGTATCGCATTAGATAAAGTCCATTTCTGGGTTTATCTAAAGGGACACCGTCAAAATCTATCAGCTCATATTCCCCTTTCGCTAACTTTCGCTTGACAATGAAAGGGCCATGCCACATGGGCATGGATTTCCCAGCTCCTAGCTTATCATTGGCTTGATCATAAACTAAGACTGGGTCTCCTTTTGAAAAATTTCGAGGGGTAACACTTCTATCATATTGAGCTTTTATTCGTTTAACATGAGCCTCGTTTGCTATTGCAGCATTTCGTTAATTCTCATCCAGCTGAGCTAAGTACAAGAAACGTTTCTCCTCCTCAGATGTAGCTGGGAGTAATTCTATGGCTAATTTTAGTGATATAATTTCGCATTCAATCGCCAACACAGCTTCCAGACCGTAAACGAGTTGAAATGGAGTGAAACCAGTTGATGTTTTTACTAAGGTTTGATATGCCCAAAGTGCTGAAAACAACATGGAATTCCAATTCATTTTGTGAATACCAATAATTCGTCTAATCATGGTGACTAAAAATTTATTTATAGCTTCGACTGGACCATTGGCTTGCGGATAATATGGAGTGGAACTATCGTGGCACAGGCCAAGTTTCTCTGTCAGTTCTGTCATCATGACATTTCGAAAATGACTTCCATGATCTCTAATAATGGCTTGAGGAACACCGAACCTAGCAATTATGTGATTAAATACGAAAGTTGGAGTAGTTTTGTCATCAACCGAAAATGTAGGCATTGCCTCGGCCCAATTAGTAAAATAATCTACTACTAAGATAATATATGCATGCCCCCCAGCAGAGTGAGGGTTACATGTAATAAAATCGATACCCCATTTCGCGAAAGGACCAACATCAATTATGGGATGAAGAGGAGTGGGTGGCACGCGCATCTTAGGATCAAAAAGTTGACAATTGTGGCATTTCTAGACTGCATAAATGTAATCTTTGAATAACGACGGCCAGAAATAGCCAACGCGCAATATCTTTTGGGCTATGGCATACCCAGACATATGACCGCCACATGCTCCAGAATGGCAGTCATTTAAAAAATTTTCAACTTCTTCATGAAAAAGACAGCGTAAAAAAATTGAATCCACTCCACAACGATAAAGTGTATCACCAATGATATTATACTGTTGGGATTGGAAGCGTATTTTCCGTCGCTAAGATCGTGATATTTCAGGCCGAAAAGATTGAGTTTGGAGATAAACAATAATATCTCCATACCATGGATCGAGAGTACTGATAAGAAACAGATATTCGTCCGCAATGGGCTCTTCTGCCAGAGTTTCAGTATCAGTAGAGGGAAAATCACACATCAGTTCTGCAAATACCAAAGATTTCTTTGCATTGGATTTCTCAACCTCCAAGTCAAATTCCTGTAGGATGACTATCCATTTGGAATACTTGCCCCCTAGCAATTGTTTGGTTAAAATATACATCATGGGGTTGCAATAAAAAATTACTGTGGTTTTATGTAACAAGATGTAGTGCCTAAATCTTTGGACAACTTGGACAGTTTCCAATGCCAATTTGTCCACATGTGTATACTTGATCTTGGTCGGATGCAAATTCTGACTAAGATATTAAATCACATGTTTAGTATGAGGTTCGTCTTCCTAAACTAACACCATCCCAATGGTGGAATGAGAAGCAGTGAGGTACAAAATGTAATCCTGGTTGTAGTTGGGAGGATGCAATAACAGTGCATGGGTTAATGTGTGTTTAAGTGCATCAAAAGATCGATCAGTGATCTCATCCCAAAAGAATGGAATATTCTGTTTCAACAACCGGGTGAAACCCTTTGTAAGCTCGGCATAGTTAGGAATGAACCGATGTAAAAGGTTTGCTTTCCCCTGCAAACTTTGGAGTTGGCGTAAATTCGAAGGAGGAGGTAATTTAACAATAGCTTCGACCTTCAACGGATCGACGCGAATGCCTGATTTCGAGACAAAAAAGCCCAGTAAACGACCCGACTCTACACAAAAAACACATTTGTGTGGATTCACCCTAATTTTATAATTCTGACACCTCATAAAGATAGCTCGTAAGTGTGTGAGATGGTCAGCCCTGCATGATGAATGAGAAGGTAAATCATCGAGATATGGCTGCACAATGTGCTTAATGTCATGAAACGCATAATACATTGCCCTTCGAAAATTTTCTCCAGCATTCTTTAATCCAAAAGGTAGCTTGCGATAAGAAAACGTCCCCCATGGACAAATAAAAGTTGTTTCTGGCTGATCAACAGGGAGTATGTTTATTTGATTATACCCGGAAAATCCATCCATAAAGGAAAACATTTCGCTACCGGCACAATCATCAATTATTTGATCGATATAGGGAGTTGGATAATTGTCTTTGGGACAATCTCGACTAATATCCCTATAATCGATACATAATCGTATCATTCCTTATTTTTTAGTTACAGGAACAATACTTGATACCCAATCCGTTAAGGGAATTGAATAAATGAAACCTGCATGCAGTAATTTTTCAACTTCTGCTTTAATAGAAGCAGCTTTTCTAGGATGTATCTGATGTAAACGTTGACGAACAGGTTTGGCATCTAGGTAGGTCTTGATTTCATGTACGATGATTGATCGATCAATTCCTGGAATTTCTTCATAGGACCAGGCAAACACATCACGAAATTCTTGAAATAGGGCTTTATAAGCTTTAATTTCATCTTCAGTACAACAAGCACCTATATGAATGTTTTCAATTATTCCTAGTTTTACTAAAATGTCAATTGGATCCGTTTGAGAAATATTTTCCAAATTTAACTCAGAATCAGGATTTTGCAATGGATTCTGGGGTTCTTTGACATATTCAGCGGTAAAAATTGAAGCGAAATCATCTTCAAAATGATCTAGTTCAGGTAAAAACGAAGATCGGTGATGCAGATCTTCCCATGGTAAATCATCAACGGACAAAAATTCATGAATGTGCTCATCAGTATGAAAAATATCAAGAAATTTCGTTGTGGCTGAATTGGATATAGAAAGTGATTCCTCACTGATCCCATTCATTGGATCATTTTCAGTTGAAAATGGGTTGAAAAGTGACTGTATAGCCTGATATGCAATTTCAAATGGACTCAAAGGCATCATGCCATCAATTGAATCTAACTCAGAATCAGAAGGTATGATCCAAGGATCATCAAACATAATAGTATTTGACGAAATCATGTGAATAGTTGCAACAGCGGGTGATACATTAGGAGGAGGAAAGGAAAAAGTTCCTAGCAAACCAGAATCGTTAACCAATCCGACTCCAACATCCTTATAAGGCATAACCGCTTTACCAATGTGCTGGATTGTTTCTGTAGAGGCTGGGTCGGAAGAGAAATAAGTTAACTGATCTATTGTGACGATCTTTCCTTGATATGGAAATTTTATGAGTCGAAAGACCAAAGAAACAACATCAGTCATAGCATAAGACCAACTGTGACTCAGGAGAAGGTTGTAATCTAGAGGGGCATCAACCACTTCCACATCTAGATTTACGGTTTTGCCTTCGACCCCTATGGGTAAATCCTGCAAAATACCAAAAGCGTGGAAACCTCGACCATAAAAAGCCTTAAGAATCATCGGAGATTGGTTGAGTGTAGGAGAACCAAGCGATTTCTAACACAGAATCGACATAATACACATTGAAGCTCCCTCATCAATCACAGTCCAATAGATCGGTCTGTTTTTGACTAACACCGATATTTGGAAAGCCATTTGATGAGGTAGACAAGGTGTACTATTTTCTAAATCAAATATTATAAGATTAGAATCCTGAACATCTACAGCTCCTATAGCAGACAAAAGAAATTTACGATGTGCTGGGCATGATTGCAGCACTTCCAAAGCTGACATTGCTGAAGGGGAAATAGATAAGTCTTCAACAATGTTGTAATTCTGAGAAGCTCTCGCATGTGGATTGAAAGCTGATTTACTAAGAACACCTTTAGCAGGCAGTTTGATTATTAACTCTGGATTTTGTTTCTCAATCTATAGCGGACCAGAAACAGGAGGAGGCGTAGTTGATGCATTTGCATTAGAAGATTCTGCTTCTTTACCATCAACAGGACTCTTAGTACCATAATCTTGTGATCACGTCGCAATCCTTACTTGAGACATCATCAAAATAGGTTCTTCTAAAGTAGTCGAAGTAGAACCAACCATTTTGCTATCTTGAGTTGGAAAAGGACCCTTCAAGACAGCAGGTTGTTGTGAACCTTTAACGAATTTTGCAACCTCTGCTCGATGTGGGCATTCCTTAGTGAAGTGATCCTCGTCACAAATGTAACAAGGGTAACGAGGTTTGCGCTTTTCGTCATTGGATTCATTTTTATCATTTTTCTCTTTTGAATTCTTTTTATTTTTATTCTTCCCTTTCTTTTTACCACCAGATTTAGATTTAGCCGTAGATTTTTCTACGACATGAATGTCGGCAGAAATTTCAGGGGAAGATTCTCCTTTCAGAGAATCTAGTAAAGTTATAATAGGAGAAGAATTCTTTGAAGATTTCTTCTTACTTTTCGTATTGACCGTACCAATCACACCATCAGCAGCATGAGACCCTGAAGGAGCAGCAGCTATTTGACCTTTTTTTGGAAGGTTGGGGATTTTTTTGTGTAAAGTACCTGACTGCGTATAAACGAGGTCAAGGTATTGAGCTTGAGAAATTACTTTCTCCTTAGTAACAACACCAACCTTAGCTACATCTTCAGTAATCTTGGGTAGCAATAATTTAACAAACCATTATGCCAAAATTTGATCTGGAATATAAACTTTCATCAAACATCTTCTACGTCGCCATTCATGAATATGATTAGAAATATACATAGACGTAGATTGTTTTAGTGAAGTTAACAATTCCGTGCCATTGTCGTATCTGACAAGCAACTGAAAATGAGTCAAGAAGGCATTTTCTAACTGAATGGAGTTATTAAACGAGCCTCGTGGTAACTCAATGTACCATTTGGCTACAAGAGCAATAAGAGTTCTTTGGAAAAGATGTAAGTGAATCGAATCATCAATGATTGAATTAGACACACACCAGAGGTGATAAGTCATGACGTGATTTGATGGATCCTCTCCTGACTTACCTTCGAATTTGGGTATATCACTGGGCAACTTATGCGGCATTGGCAGCCAGTACAGATAATAGAAAATCAGATCATTCCTAAGGCGCGTCAAATCAGGTAAATCCAAAGTTGCAATAAATGGTAACTGACGGTTAGGGTCACGACAACCTTGAGTAGCCAAAGTAGTTCCAGGAGGTGGATACCCAAGATAACTGGGAATTGGATTTGTGTTAGGAATCGTGTAACCTCCTGGAAAACCAGGATTAACTGGACCAAACTGGGGTTGTTGAGGCTACTGATAAGTATAGCCAGGGTATGGTTGATACTGATAACTTGGATTTTGTGAACCGGGACCATATTGAGGATATCCCTAGTACGGTTGATACGTGAATTGTGGTTGACTTGTGACAACTGTACTTGTACCGGCTTGTCTTGTAGGCATATGAACCGAAGTTTTAACTGAAGATCCTAACTGGGGTACAGAGACTTGAGGGATTTGCACGGATACAGGGATAGCCAAACTCGGAGTTACTTATACTCCAGAAATAGGCGTGACAGGTTGAACAGACGTTACAGCAGTTTGAGGCAGAGTCTAAGGTGAACTAGGCCCAGCCTGCTAAACATAACTAGGTGCAGAAGTTTGAATAGTTGGCTAGACAGGTTGCGGGGTTAAACCAGATACCAAAGGCTATCCAGGTTGATAAGGCAGCTGCACGTTAGGCTGCATAGGCTATTGATACTGGGATGGATCCCACACCATATTCATTCTGAGGTACTATCCCGTAGAAGATTGAACGTAAGGACCATAACCTGGTTGAACGTAGGGTTGATAAGTAAGTGGTAAATTTCCGGCTCCTTGAACAGATGAATGACCAGAAGGCTGTTGGTAACCTTGAATTGGATACTGACCTTGAGATTTATAACCCTGAGGCACATACTGAAGCTGGGGTTGATAAGGACCCTGAGGAGCATATTGAGTTTGGGGTTGACCCTGGGGTGTGTACTATCTTGAAGGTTGATATCCTTGAGGTATGTACTGTCCTTGGGGTTGTCCCCCAAAATAATATGATTCCACAGTTTTTCCTGGGAAAAAGCTACCTTGAGGTTGACCTCTAGGTGGTAATTGACTTCCTGAAGGTTTCCCCCCAAGCGATAACTGACTAGCTTGAGGTTGCCCCCCCAGGCGGTAACTGATTTCCCTGATATTTCCCTCCAGGCGGTAACTGACTGCCTTGATGTTGCAGATTTGGAACATTACCAGACATCATAAAAATTTTCTCTGCGTTCGACGTTTCAGTTTTAATTCCACTTAAACCAGATGATAACACTTGTTCTATTGGTTGAGGAGCTGCTCCGAAGAAAGTACTAGACAGAGCCTGATATCCCGAAGGAACAGAAGGAACACCATGTAAAAATGTTTCTGGTGTCTGGGAAAACATGGATCACTCTCCTGCCATAATGGATGATGGATAGTAACCTCTGGGTGTTGGATGAAATGGAACTCAAGGTGGAGAAAAAGCAAGACCCGGATTCTCTAATAAATTCGTTAAGGATAAGTACCAAGCAGTAGTTCGAATAGGGCTGTAGAAAATTGATTCATACTCCCTAAGATTTAACGATAGAGGGGAATTGGGAAGAGATAACTCTTCGTCTCGATTAGTAAGTTCTTCAATATAAATTAGTCCAAATGGAAGATCGTCAGTGACAATATTTCTTACCCTAAGTGAACTAGGATTTCTAGAAGTTGGTGAAATAAATCTCGAATATGGTTCCAAAATAGAAGGTTCAGTTTCAGGTTCAGAGATTTTAGGTTCGTCAGCCAGTTCACTAGTAGGAGAAATACTACTAGTAACTTCAGGAACTGAAATCGGCTCTTGAATGTTTTCTTTTATGGGTGTTTGATGAACAGGATGAACCACTATGGATGAAGTTCCAACTTCTGTTCATTTAATCCTACCGCTACTAGATGATACCAGAGCGCGAAGCCCTTCAAGCTGACTTGGTGAATATTCAGGGGGTTTCCCTTGTAATCTCCGGGATTGTCTCGGAAATTCCGCCACAATTAATTATTTAACTAATCACACACAAACAAAGAAAATTTCAATGAAAACACCTAAATTCTCTAAGAAACAAACAATTGAATCACACGCTTAAAAAGCTAAGAGTTCAAACCACACACAAACAGTAACTTCCCATACTAAAAACACTAGTTGGTGATGAAATCCAACTTGGTAGAATTTTAATATAGAAAGGGCGGTTGGAACAGTTACCCCGACAACCTGCTTAATGAAACAGAATGGCACAAGTTTCCTCACAAAACCATCTCATGTGAAGAGAACCCCCCAGAGAGTCCAAGTGAGTCTAGTGGACGTCTGCTCCAGGTACAGTGAGATCTTTCCTTCAACGTCACCTTAGGAAATAATCTTAAGTTTCAGACACTAAGGTTACCAACAGTAACAAATATAACTGGGGGAATAGTCTACGATCCGATCTCACGCGCAAAGGCAGAGTAACAAAGCTCAATCCCCTTGAAGGCTCCTCGGCATGGTTAATATAATGTTTACCGACAAGTGACCCTAGGCTCCTCGAAAATGGTTAATCTGAGGTTTACCATTTGTAATGCGCGCAAAATCTTCTATCTTCCCCAATGAAACAGAATTGATTGTCTCAAAGGTTCGGACATGATCTCGTGATTGACTTCTTTAATTCAAGCTTCCCAGATTATACAAATTACAATTGGATTTATTTCCTACCGCAAGATTCGTCTACATGTTTTTTTTACTACCGTGGAGAGTTAATTACTACCTACTCCAAGATACTAGCCTAAGCTATGTTGGTGATAAGAGCCCTAGAAAATAAAAAGATTGCTAGATGAATTTTAATTAAGCGTTACTTCTAGGAGTTGTTTCTTAAGTCAATGGGTGCAGAAGTGAAGCTATGATGGTGTGAAGACTCAACTTCCAAAAAACACTAAAAATGCACCTAAAAATGATAATCAGATCGTTCCCTTTCAATGAAATTCTAATTAAGGAAAAGTTGGAGAATGCAATTCTTTTAATGAACAATTCCTTCTTTAAACATAAAGAACAATTGAAAGAAAATATTTTTGTCTTTTCGACAATAAATCCAAATGAAACAAACTATCAAAGCTCATAAGAAAATCCTTTCACTTTCAAAAACTTAAAGCTATAAAACAAATTTCCTTCAAAAGAGATCTACAAAATTTTATAAAAAATACTCAAAACTATAAAACAAATTTCCTTCAAAAGAGATCT
Organism: Pinus albicaulis; assembly: GCA_034641835.2. NCBI lineage: Eukaryota > Viridiplantae > Streptophyta > Pinopsida > Pinales > Pinaceae > Pinus > Pinus albicaulis. The sequence goes on from CM076573.1 coordinate 132,823,502, forward strand.
AAAAATTTTAATAACCTATTTAAATAAAAGCCTTAAAATGTTTTTGAAGAATGTTTTACTTAGTTATTTAGCAAACTAAGGATCTATTTGTTCAGAATAACAAACAGATCAAAAACACTCAATTATTTTTTTATAAAAAATGAAATTCAAAAAGCAATAACAAAGTTTCTTTTCGAAGATTTGCAAAGAAACAGGCAACTCTATTTCTCAATAAAGGATGATTTCACAATTAGGTCGGATTCAGCAAAAGACAAAATACCAATGTAATCTCAAGTATTTCAAACAGTCAATGCTTCGAATCGCTACAAAGACCAAGTGAAAGATAATCCAAAACGCAAAACTTCTAGAAAATCATCAAAACACCAATACTGCTAAGATTCATTCACAGAAAGCTTTTGACAGAAACAATCATCAATCTGGGCAAAAACCAAAAACTCTGAATCAAAATAAAGATAAACTAAAGAAAGAAATCTAAATGTTTTTCAAAATTTTAACAGGGTCCGCAGGCTTGCAGAAGGAACAGGTGCGATACCGCACTGTTTACTAAAGAAAAAATGCGAAACTACCTGCACTGTGAAAAGAAGCCAAAGTGCGGTCCCAAGAAAAATTAGAGAAAAACATAAAAGATCTCAAAATTTTCAAAAACAGAGAAAACCTAAGCTACCCAGGCATATGTCTATCAATCAAAAACTAGGAAAAATGTTTCCTCAAATCAAAATAAAAGAGAACCAAAAACAACAAGTTCTTTCCCCAGTGGAGTTACCAATTTGTTGGCGGATAAATCCGTCTTGCGGACAAGACCGATCTCCCTAGTACTAAAAGTATCTAGCAACAAACAGCCAAATAGAATAATTTTTCTCTAAGCATATATGATCTATGAAAATCTCTATAGAGGTGTTAAGGACTCACTGTTTGTCCAGTGCTTGTTTGAAGTCGTTATTTTCCCTCGCATGGTTGAAGGAGTTTTCCTCGTAAACCTGCAGTCACAAACAAGAAAAATATTACATAGCACCTGTATAGAAATCACCATAAACCATGCTTATCATAGTGATCAAGGAATCTATGAAATAAACCATTGATTGAATGATTATTGAGAAAAATGAGTATATTTGTATTTATTTCAAAAGAAGAAAATCCTTACAACCTGAGCCTTGATGTTGCACAGGAGTTTCCGGGGTCCGAAGCAGGAATATCCTTTAATTTTATAAGCTCTGCACTCCTCCAACCAAGACGAATAGAGGTATGTAATATTTCTTCATAAAAGTCTTAATTAACTGAGTTTGAATCTCAACAGCACTTAACTTCAAATATTCTAAAGCTTCAACTCCCTTTCAGGCTACCCAAGGTCTATCACCAATAATGATTTATAATGACAGATAGTGAATTTCACCATTTCATATGAGAAATGTTGATGGACAATAGCCTCCGTCACCAAAAGACTGTACGTCACCAAAGGTGGCGTCACCGAAAGTATGTGTTGTGGTGACATTCAAGGTCCATCACGAATATTGATTATAATGACAGATAGTGACCATCACCATTTCATATGAACAACAACGATTTTTTGTGATGGAACTTTCATGGCCGCCACTATTGGTGCATATATATGGCGACGTTCGCTGAGTGCTACCATTTCATATTTGGTGAGGGTCAAAAAATGTCATCGTAAGCTCATTGGTGACATCAAGGTCTATCATGAATAATGACTATAATGAGAAACAATGACCCTCAGCATTTAATATCAACAACAACGATTTATGGTGACAAACCTTTCATGGTCCTCACTATTGATGCGTATATCTGGTGGCGTTCGTTGACCGTCACCATTTCATATTTTGGTGAGGGTCGAAAAATGTCACCATAAGCTCATTGGCGATGGTCAAAAGAGAATCCGTCACTAATAAATGATCGCCGCCATTCCCTATGAACATTAGGGCATGATGGAATCGAACCACCAACCTCCTGCTTGTAAAGCATGTGCTCTTCCAATGAGCTAGCACCCTTTAAAGAATTAGACTTTAAACTAGAAATTTCCCCTAAAGGTGCAAAGATACACCAAATAAATAGAAGATCTAGGAAGATCAGAAGTTTCTAGAAATAACATGTTCAATATACATAATAAAAGAAAATAAGAAAAAATATGATATTCAATCTACATAATAAAAAGACAATAACTCAATTGATTAATTTCCTCTATGATACCTATTATTTACCAAAACTATTCATGATTAAATAATTAATATTTACCAAAACTACCGATGATTATATACGTTTATAATTTCAAGAAGGAACATGATTTTCCTATTACAATTTTGTTGTTGTGTCATGTCATGATTTAATATGGAAAATGGTTAAATACAAAATGATTGGGATTTAATCCAAGGAGTGTTTAAAAACATGTAAATTTTAGAAATTAACATGTTCATGTTACAATACGATTTTAAAATGGTCAAAGGCCATAATTAAACTTCTATTAAATAACCATTTATGACAGCACGATAGTGAGAATCTTAGGTAGCTACCACTAAAATCATCTTGATTTCCACCTATATTACATTGAAAGCTTCAGTGTTTTGGTTTACAATTAAATTCTTGTGCCCAAGGAGAGTAGAGCAAGACGAGATAAATAATAAGACGCTAACATAGATAATGATGACAATGGTATCTATTTTTGTTCTCCTCATGGTTTTTAATAGGGATAAAATTATATGTCTTTGTCAACCCACCACAATTATTAACTTGGAGGGTAGATTTATCAAAAACACAACAACACAATGGCCCATGACTGAGTATATATATTCACCCTCTAACCATTGGGTTGTCGTGGGGAATGATACCCAAAGAGTTACAGAGGCAAGATTCTATTTTGACTATTAGTATTAGGTTAGATTCAAAAGGTTATACATGAAAAAAATATAAAAATAATTAGAAGCTACAAAGTGGAAGTAAATATGGAGGCCATGTAAAGAAGAAAATTCTAGGCCAAATCTAATTACCAGCATGCCTATACAACGAAAATTTTTGGTTCCATATACTAGTGAAGAGACTATTTTTCATCCTTGGCAGTTGCCTTTGCCTTGTGCTCGGTATTGGATTCCTGCAGAAAATGTATGCCTCTCTTCATTGTTACCCAGTTGATGGGAAAGGTTCTTATGCAAAGTAGTTCTACTTTCAGAACCATGGTCATTTCCTCCTTGAAACAGTCCACAAACGAAAGATACAACACTTCAAGAAATCCATTATTTTTCTCTATTTTATTGCACACCCACTTCACAAGATCTTCATCCTCTCCAATTTCTCGATCTATTGGTTGTGTTCCAATCAGCAACTCGAAGATCACCACTCCAAAACTATATATGTCACTTTTTTCGGTCGTTTCTCTGTAGAAGTTATGTCTTGCTGAAATCCTTGCATTGGGGACTTTTTGTGTAGTGCTTCCTTCAAGTTCACTAAAAAAATAACACTAACAAACTCCACCATGCTGATAATGGTAATCTAGGAATGGAAGGAACACAATTAATGTCAACCACAAATGTTGAATTGCTGAAATGTACAGGATCTAACTAATGAAGCTCCTAACATCTATTGACTTCGATGAAGTAGGTTTACATCACTAAGGAAATTAGATAATAGCAGAATATGAGAAATAAAATTTTGAGTGGTATTTATAGTGAAATTGGGTATGAACCTATGTTACGGTTGGCCACACTATATTGAAATTTGAAGTCCAGAATGTGCACAGATTAGCGTATCTAGGCTATAACAGCAACCTTGCCACATCCCAACTAATCATTATCTCATGGTAATACTAGAACAAATGGCAAAGGTCTAATTTATAAAATAAACTTCATGGTTCAGCTTTCTAGAGCTAACAAGTATATTGTTATTTCTAATTTCTAAGAGTGCACTTTAGTAGTATTCATTCATAACAAGCACTCATCTTTAGACTACTTGTCAATATAATGTATTTGGTTTTTATCACCTTTGGATATTAAAAAATGTTTCTTATTATCCCACCCCAATCTATACAAAGTGCATAATTTCAAATGCTAGTCCTTGTCTAAACCAAAAGAAACTAGAGGTTGGGATTTCAAATACATTGAATTCTTTGGAAAAGTTATAGCTACCAAATTTCCATGCAAGATTATTTCCAAATAAGGACTCTAGAGGTGGGTGATATACCAAAGGAACATTGAATACCTTAACATGGAATAATGAGATACTAAGAAGAAAACAACACTATCCAAAATGAATATAGTCTAGAAATCATTGTATGACTTTCTTTGGTAGGTGTAGGGTTAGTATGGGGAGTTGGAAAAGTGGATGAGATTAGAATACGGGCTAATCCAAAGGTTTAATATGGATAAGCCTAAATATTACCATTGGATTTTATTGCTACTCTGCAACGTCAAGGAATTTATACCCTGAGTTAGGGAGTCGATGCAATATTTGCCTCAATTTTGTAGCAAATTTGGAAGAAAGGAAAGGATTTTGGTTTTAAAATGATTTAAATATGCCACTAGAAGGTATTTTTGGATCAACATACAAATATTCATACCAGAATAAGCAAGGAGGATGTTTTTTTATACTCAAGGAACCCTTCCCTGGGGGAATATACTCCTATGTTAGGGTACAAAGTAAAGTTTGTAGATACAACCTAGGAAGAGGAGGCCTAGAGGTGAAAGATTCCATGGAAATATTATGATCCTCTAAATTCAAAGTTTTACATGTCATTAGTTCTTTAGAACAAAGCAGCAAATTGGAAAATACTTCAAAAATGCATCAAGAATGTTCCAGGGTGGTGTACACTATGTAAAAAGGAAAGTGAACTAGTTGATCATTTATTTAAGAATTCTAAATATGCAAGTAACGTATGGGAAGAGATGAAGTAACTAAAAATTTGTAGGGAAGGGTGACAAGTGCAGACTATGGAGGAGGCATTGAAGAACCAGACTGGGAATAAATAACTTAAAGGATTTAGAGATTTTCCTGTTGTGGCTTCTTAGAGCATATCGTTAGCTTGAAACTTTGATATATTTCAGGACAGATACATTCCTCCATTTCAATGTGCATATAAAGACATGAAAAGATACAGAAACCCAGGATGCGGAAGAAACCATGAATTGATAAATTGGGGCGACTTGTATGGTGCTAGCCAAGAGAAACATACTCTTTGTACTATAGGAGGTACCTTATTTCTAAATGATTCTCTTCTCCTTAATTTCAATGTAATCTTGGGTGCATTACTAATAACTATGTTTATTTGATGGATCTAATGATATTAATGAAACTGGCATCATACATGGAGGTGACAAATTTGTTGATTTTTGGTGACTATAATGTGGTTACACACTAGATGAAGGTCTACTACGAAATTGGGAATATGAATTTTCACCTTATGCTAGCTCAAATGAAAAAAATGGAGAAATTCTTCTCCAACATATCCTATCATTATGCTTCTAGAGAACCTAACACGAGAGAAGATGATTTATCAAAATGACTACTTCTTGGAGTGGAGGTCAAAGAAGGAATCAACTAGCTAGAAAGCTTGAAGATAATAGTTGTAGTTTGAAGTTGTCTACTAAGTGTTGAGTAGTAAGATGTTCAAATTCTGGTTTACATTTTTTAGAATTGTTGAAACTCAAATATTTTTTTTATGAAAGACTTATGTATATGGACTGTAATGCATTTTTGAGAACAGTATAAATAATATATATTGCTTTTGTTTTGAAAATTTTGTTTGTTGTGAGACTAAATTAAGGGAAATATGAGTATAATTGTCAAAGAGTGCTAGTACGCCTCTGGGTTTCATGAATATGGTTATAATAACGTCAAAATAAAACATAATAAACAAGGACATTGGGTGGGTGAGAGAGTGTGAAAATGAGAATGAAGATAGATATACATACCAAAGTATTGTTAGGGGTGTCATAGTACCATATATTAACAAATGTTGGGAATATACCCTTGGTTGATCTTCTTAAACCTCAAATATCTAAAAAATATAGAAACACATCGTAAGAGAGAAATTTTTTGTCATTTCAGAATTCATCGTTTCATTAGAAAAAAAATGCATATTGATTTCAATAAGTACTACATGTCTAGGGACCCCATTAATATTACATGTTTTTGTGTAAATATGCGTTACAAAAAAATAGATGTACCTTTTAAAAACGCGGTTTTGGCTCAATTATAATGAACCAACAGGTAGATCATCAGTTGGTTCCCTTACTCAAATGCTTATGCAACCCCATAAGCAGCAGAGCCAAGTGCAGTGGGTTTTTCTACGTAGATTCGGTCCATTAGTGATACCAAGACCGAGCATCACGAATAACATGGCTAGTTGATCTAGCCACCTCCGTGAGTGCGTTGAAGATTCTTAGTCTTGAGATAGAGACACATATCCAACAGTTCCATTTCCAGATTGAGATGATATGCACCAGTAATAGTTAGTTTCCCAGTGCCTATGGATCCATGACCAACATTCCCATTTATTAGATACCCACCAATAGTAGTAGATCCAGTTGATTCTTCAGTTGGTTCTATTTTTGATGGAATTTTATGCGAAAACTATATTGTTTATTCTATTAGTGGCTCAATATATTGAGCTTATTCAGTGATTCAATAGAAGGAGCAACACCGCTTAATATCCCTCCCACCCACGGGGATTGGAGAAGCAGTAATCTATTGCACAGTTGAATCAATTGGCTAAGTACTAGACACCCCACTAGTAGCACCCCAATATTAGTGGTTGTTCTAGATCAGGACCTAGACCCAAGGCCAACTGTGGTTGTGGGAAAAGTGTAGCTACAGCAGTGGATCCATTCGAAGGACCAGTAGGTGTAGCAACACTAGTTATGGGAAAGGCATAGAAATAGGTTTTGAAATATCTAGGTCATCATAGGACCAACATAACCTATTGATTCAGATATTGAAATAGACATTCTGTTGAGTGACGTAGTTAATTTATTTGTTTCAACCAATGATGATGCTTTTACCCAATTCAGTAGGTGCTCTGCAACTATTGTTTCTTTATCCCAAAAAGCTTAAAACAACCCCTTAATTGACTCCTCCTATGTTCAAACCTTTATCTCTGTGCCACCCAATTTTCCTCTTTGGATCGGAGTAGTGAGAAATAGATCCAATTTGTTCGTGCAAGAACACAAGGCAGAACATTGTTCATCAAAGTTCCACCATCTGCTGACTCACTCAATACAAGTTAGAAATTTAATTGTGAGGTCTAAGTCCTCGATGTGGAGCTCGAGTAATTAATGGGTACCTGGTATAAGGTGAGTATCTGCATGCACTAATCACTCTTAGGGTGGGTGAATATAGTTTGTTGCACCACGGTCTGAGAAGAATGAATGAGCATTTTTCCAACCAACTATAATTGGAGGGGGGGAGGTTAAGGTTTAGGTAGTGGTCCTCCAATGAGAATGGAACCAACTACTTCATGAAGAGCTCTAATATGATAAGTTTTTTTCCCTCTGGGGGTCAAGTCATGCCCTAAAAAGTATTATTATAGCATCCTATCCTTTTGAGAGAATCACTGTAGAGGGCCACCTACTGCATAGAGAAAGATTTGATCGTGAAAAAATAATGAGATATTAATTAAAACATGAATAGTGTGTATCAGCATCTATCTATTTTGAGATTTAAAAAAATTCCTGAACCATGGGAAGAAACCATTGTTGAACTTCAGCAAATGGGTGACAAAAATAATGAGGGTGTTCAATGTGATGAGCAATCCACACCCACAATTATAGTAGTGCCTTGTATAAAGAGGAAAAAAATAATTGATATGTGTTAAATGTTAATAACTTGAATGTGCATCTCTCGAGCTTCTAAGGAGTTCATTAGGTTGTGAGGGTCCAAACATAAACTAATTATGTGTGTAACAAAATAGATTTTGAAGAAACTTTGTTTTTTGAATTGTGTGGAACAAAACAAATTTTGAAGGTACTTTGTTTTCCTGCGGCACTATTCACTACAAGGAAAAGACCCTTTAACAGAGGTTATAAAGGAGGTTATTAGTGTTATAAAATTGGCCAAAATTGTCAAAAAAACATTTTCTACAACATCCGTATATGGTTACAGAGGTTTTGGTGGAGCTTTTAACGGAAATTCAACACAACTGAAAAAATTGGGTGGTCGGTGGTTATTATGGATGTTGTTTTCATCAGTGTGCTACTCGGGCTTTAATGCACTGGTGCATACATGTAGAAGGTTCCCCAAGGTGGTCAAACAAGAATGCACCAGGCCGTTAAGGTATAAAACCACAGTAGGCGTAGTGTTGGTGATACAACGCGTGGGGTCGTTCTAATTGGTCTTGGGATTTGTGTGGTGCCCATAGTTCATATCAATGCACCGGTGCGTAGAGTTATAGAAACACACTAGTGCACAATATCACACAAATGCACCAAGATTTATAATTGGTATCGGTATTCATGCAGTGCCCATAGGTCGTACAAATGCATCGGTACATATAGACACATAAATGCACTGGTGTGTAGTATCACACAAACGCATTGAGATTTATAATTGGTATCGTTATTCGTGCCATGCCCATAGGTTTTACAAATGCACCTATGTGTATAGACACATAAACGCACTGCTGCGCAGTATCACATAAACACACCGATATTTATAATTGGCATTAGTATTCGTGCAGTGCCCATAGGTCGTACAAATGCACCGGTTTGTATAGACACATAAATAGACAGGTGCGTAGTATCAAACAAACGCACCGATATTTATAATTGGTATCGATATTTGTGCGGTGCCTAGAGGTAATAGAAACGCACCAGTGTGCTTCAGAATACAAACGCACCAGTGTACAGTGATTGACATGCACCAGTTTTCATTTTTTATTGTTTAGAAACATCGACCTGTGACAGTGCAGTTATTGTGATTTTTAAAAATTCAATATTTATTAAAAGTCGACACATCTTATAACAGTATTCATATTAATTAAATTTTTATTAATACATTTGAATGTGATTTTTGGATTAATTTGTTATATCATATCATAATTATTATGATTTTTTAAAATTCATTATTCATCAAAAGTTGACACATATATATCGTATAACAACATTCATATGAATTAAATTTTTATTATTGCATTTGAATATGATTTTTGGAATAATTTGTTATATCATATCATCAAATTTCACATCTCTTTATTGTAATATTTAATCATCCATAAATTTAATTAGTGGTGTTATATTTCACAGCGACAATGGAGAACGCAATAGAATAAATTTAAACATATATATATATATATATATATATATATATATATCGCAGTCTTTATCATACAAAATGGGATAGTTATTGGGACTATGTCCATTACATTAAACAAAATGTCTAGTTTCACACGATAATATTTAAAAAAAAAAAACGCCTTGCTTTGATATCCAAACATAGTGATCATCATTATTCGCTTGAACTGTTGTCTCTGCTAGAGCTACTTCCATGACTTGGGTTATTTTCAGGAATGTTTCGTTCATGGTGTTGATTGTTTTCTTCTTCTTCACCTTCCATCTACAAACATAAAAATAAATTGTAATGAGTGTACATACATTGGTGAGAATAATGAAAATTGCAATATTAAATAATATAAATCAATGTAAATAAAAAAGAAATGACACACCATTGCAAAAATTGACTCATAAACTATACACATTCTTTCAAAACCATGTAACATGCCATCTTTCAATATTTCATATGTTGGCGCAGTTCCATACTTTGTTTCCTGCAAGTTTTATACCCCATAAAAAATCATATATTTAATATAAAATATTTTTTTGTTCTATCAATTATAGATGGAGCTAAGTAAAACAAGATCGATAGATGCTTACAAATACCACAATCAAGTTCTGATATGCCAACATATACTCACAACCCATATTTAACCCAATTTCAATCAATTCCTCTGATGGTTCTTCTTTTATGCTAGCACCTGTTTGAAGACATTCAATGATGATTTTTGTAAAACAACTTAAAAAACACAAAAATGAAATCTAGTTAAGTTGTTATAAGGAAGTAAAAATTACTCACAAACTTAGATATCAACCCTTTTCTTCCTTGACGTCCTGTTTTATGTGCTGAATGGGTTCCATTTTCTTTTCTTTTCTACAAGAAAATACTTGAAAATTAATATTTAATGGTAAATTGTTTATTTATTGTACCTAATGATCAAAAAATTCAATGATTACATATTACATTTGAAGCACGTTTTTGTTGATATGGCTCCTCCTGCGATGCAATTTTGTCCATTTATTTGACCATATCCTTGTACACCATTTTGGACATTCCTACTGGCATATTTCCGATATCAGCTCGTTCATCTTTTGATATTTTCATAATCTTCCTGAAAATGTAACATGACAATAAAATATTTAATTTTTGTATTGATATATGAAAATCAAATATAACAAAAGTGACATTTATAAATAATTGTAGACAAACATTTAAAATAATATTAATTTTTCATTCCTTCTTTTTTGTTGTTGTATTTTTTTGCTATTAAAAGTCTGACATGTCTCATTGACCAATTATCTGGAAAGTCTTCCTCTAGTTTAGATAAAATTTGGTTCTTAGAATCATTGGATTGGTTTTTCTATTTTAAGTGGAAAGAACGTCTATAGATTCGTTCCAGTAGACCCCTCAAACTTTTGTAAAATATTTTCCCCCTTTCATTAACCTCCTACACCACTCCAGATGAGCTAAGGACCAATTCATTTTCATTTGCATGTTCTATTTTTCTTTTCTTTTCTTAGAACAACATTCCTTTTCTGAGTTGCTGGTCCTTGTAGAACATTAAATAGGTGTGAATTAATCTACTATTTGACACATGTTATCTAATAATTTTAATTATATTATTGATGAAAATTTTAAAAAGCAACTCATATTGGATCGATAGTATTTTTTCATTCACCTGATTCATCCTTTTGAAAATTTTCCATCAAGATTTTACGCTCTTCTGGTCCTAGATCAGAAATAATCTTATTGAGCTTCTTCATTTTGTGGCTTCTTCTTGATGTGTTATCAATATTTTTGTTACTTGATCTCTTGTCAGTCATTTCTTTATCAATCTCAAACCTATACGATATCATTCGTTAATATATTTTTAAATAAATTGTCAACTTTTCAGGTAAAAAAAAAAAATCTGAAGAAACTGGTGCGCCATTCATGGGGTACGCACCAATGTCGATGCGTGGGGGTCTTATAAACACACCACACAAATAGTATAATAGACCGTATGGTGTTATATGTCAACAAGGAGCATTGGTGCATTACATTTCAACCACCGCACCCATTAACACATAAAATAACAGAAATCGTCCAGTGTAAGTTTTTGTAGCATAAACCGGTGCCATATTTTACATATGGCACACTGATTAAAAAAAAATTTGTTTTTTAATTTTTTATCTGAGTACTTTCACGGTGCGCTTGTACAATATAGAGCACCGGTGTGCTAGGTTATGCCAGGCACATCGATGAAAAAAAAGTCTATTTTTTTTAAATTCACGCAAGGCCCGACATGGATTGGGATGCGACTATGTAAATCATCCTATCGATTGGATGTCATAGGTCTATATTTGGAAATAAAAACCCTATAAATCTAAATAAAAAAGGCCTAATCCTGAAATCACAGAAATATGGAGAAGAAAGGGCAGAAACAAAAATAATCTAGGGTTTGTTTCTAAAATGGATTTTTTCTTTTTTTTTGTGAAACAGAACGTTCGCGGTGTGCCATAATGAAATAGCGCACCGACGGCATATTTTACATATGGTGCACTGAGAAAAATAAAAATAAAAAATATATATATATATAATATATATATATATATATATATATTTATTTTTATTTTTTATCACAGTAGTTTTCTCGGTGTGCTGGGATAATAGAGTGCATCGGTGCGCTAGGTTACGTAGGGCGCACTGATGAAAAAAAATATGTTTTTTTTAATTTCACAGAAGGGGCAACATGGATTGGGATTCGAATATGCAAGTCGTCCCATGGGTTGGATGTCTTAGGCTTATATTTAGCAGTACAAATCCTATAAATATAAATTGAAAAGCCCTAATTCTGAAATCATAGAAAGACGGAGAAGAAAAGGTAGAAAAAAAAAGAATGTAGGGTTTGTTTCTAAAATGGATTTTTTTTTTGTATGAAACAACATGTTAACGGTGTGCCATAAAGAAATAGTGCAGCAGCGGCATATTTTACATATGGTGCACTGAGAAAAAAATATTTTGTTTTTTAATTTTTTATCATAGTACTTTGACGGTGCACTGGGATAATCCAGCGCACCAATGCAATAGGTTACACCAGGTGCACCGATGAAAAAAAATCTGTGGTTTTTTTATTTCACATAAGGGTCAACATGGATTTGGATCCGACTATGAAATTCGTCCCATCGATTGGATGTATTACAACTATATTTATAAATGCAAACCCTATAAATATAAATTGAAAAGCCCTAATTTTGAAATCACAGAAAGAGGGAGAAGAAAGGGCAGAAACAAAAAGAATCTAGGGTTTGTTTTTAAAAATGGATTTTTTTTTGGTTTCTGAATACCGCAGAAAAAGTAAAAAATAACAATAAAATTTGATTTTGTTCCTTTACTGCATAAAAAAAACTACAAAAAAAGTAAAAAACAATAAATTTTGATTTTTTTCTTTTACTACATAAAAAAACTGCAGAAAAAGTAAAAGAAATAATAAAATTTATTCACGAGATCGTTTGAAATTCTATGCTACAGGGTTTGAATCACCAGAGGTTTGGAATTTTGATTTTCTGAATACTTATGTTCGAACGTATTTCCCTGCTCCATAGTGCTCTCATGCTCTGTTTGCTCCAGGTATGTCTCTTGCAAGTCTCTTGCTGATTTCTTTTGCAAAAATACTGAAATAATTAAAATTGTTTAGTATTTAAAGAAATGTTTTATGAAATTATATTTTCAAAAATATTTTGCCGCCCATTTTTCAATTTATCGTTTTTTTTTTCACTTAAAGAAAATAGAGTTGCGCTTTTTTTATTTGCAATTATTCATCACCGGTGCGTCCCTTAATCAAATTGTGTCTCTGTATAAAATGACATCAGTGTGCATTACCAAAAACGCATCGGTGCGGTGATCTGTACATTAGGCGCTGAAATTACTTTTAGGTGTGTGCACCAAATTTTTTTGTTGTTTTTCTCAAATGCAGGGAGAAAATATCATAATTATATCGAATGGAAATTTCTTCAAAATCTAACTCGTTCATTAATATTTCTCAAAGTCTATCACGAAGTTCTCCCTATCCATCTCGAGACGTAATATTTACTTTAGATTTTATTTATATTTTCACTATCTAATTGAATCTATGTTTTTTATCCATGCAGTCAATCATGCACAGCTTAATTAAATTTATAATGTATACAAATTTGCAGGTTCATGCAGATTCAACATCGATTTCAGATTCACAAAATATTCAAACTGCTTCAAAACGTCGGAAGTTCTTACTAGGAGCTGCATACCGCAAGGCACATTTGATAGATGAAAATGGACAACCACTTCAACCTGCCAATTGTAGCAATATTGCATCTTCTAGTCACAATCCCGGGACAATGATGGTAATAATTATAATTGTTTGGTATATTGATTAAGATGTAATTATTTCAACATCAAACCAATTTATAATCATGCAATATTGTCAACGTAGTTATTAATTGATACCATATATTCTGTACTAATCATGTTCAAATATTTTTTTTAATTTTTTTTTAGGATTCTAGTGATGATGAAGGACCTACCTACCATCTTCCGTTGCAACCCACGACAATGTCAAATCGAGAGAAGACTAAATTAAGAGAAAAAATAGAAGAGGAACGATACCAAGAATGGTTGCATCAACCACTGATTCAATTCCCATTACATCCAGATTCACCAATTAGGAATGACTACAGCAATAGTATTTCTTCACATGTTGGCAATGGAGGCAATCAAATAGAGGTTGGTATGGATGATTACTTCAGGGATATAACTGCCATGGATACAATGTTGTTAGATGCATTCCAAAATGATGTTCAGCTAGGGGATGATGCTCATATCACTGACACCTTTTTCAAAAGCCTTAAATTTGCTTCCATCACCCCTCTCTTTGGACCTGGCAGTCAGTCAAAGTATACCCAGTTTGGGACAACAATGTTACTGTACAACTTGAAATCGAAGTTTGGCTTGTCGAATGTATGTTTCTCGGAACTTTTAAGGTAAGTTACCATAAAGTAATCCCTTATATAAATTTGAAATATAATCAATACACTGCAGTGAACATTACAAATGGTAAATTTTATGAACGTTAATAATTATATCGAAATTAATGTACATTTATTAATATATTTTTCCATGATCACCACCTATAGGTTATTCAAAGTGATGGGGCCCAGCCCTCAAGCCCTGCCTGCACCTCACACAATTTAAAAAAACACGACTGGAAAATGTAACACACTTCCGATTTGTTGGTCAATACATGTCACAATGCAAATTTATAACACATTATCACACGTCACATTATCACAATGCAATTTTATAATGTCTAAATAACACATTTATAACACATTATGACAATGCAATTTTACAATTTTATAACACATTATCACAATGCCTAAATACTATCCCACCATAAGGACGCATGTCCTTTCAGCTTGGTGGCAGTGAATTTTACCTGCTTATCCTCACTGATTTATTCAAAATAAAAATATTTGTTCAATTCACTAAGCCAATCCAACAACACATCTGTTGATAAACTCCCATCATAAGTAGAAATCTCATGCTTTGGCTTGCTACTTGATAACAAAACCGACCTCAATAATCTAAGTTCAGGTCCTTCTCCTTCAAAACCATCTATCGCTTCTGCAACCTCTTCTTCACTTTCATCCCCCCCTTCAGGGTTTCTTCTCCTTCTAGCCTCTACTGCCGCTAATCGCTCATTCAAAATATGGATTTCCTCCCTCAATCCTTCTTCTGCTAATCTACGATTAGCTCTAGCCCTTCCTCGTCCTCGTCTACCAACTTCCATTCTTTTTTTATTTTGGTAATTACAGCAACTTCTCTGATACCACTTTGATGGGGCCCAGCCCTCAAGCCCTACCTGCACCTCACACAATTTAAAAAAACACAACTGGAAAATGTAACACACTTCCGATTTTTTGGTCAATACATGTCACAATGCCAATTTATAACACATTATCACACGTCACATTATCATAATGCAATTTTATAACACATGACATTTAAATGGTATATATGCTCCATGGTTCAATGTGTTGGATGCGCCGTATGATTTTTTGGTCCTGTCACTTATTGGTTTCAGAACTGTATTAATTCTCCAACTGATTGGCTGGTACCATGCCTGCAGCTCGACACCTCTCGACTCTCCTCGGGTTTTTCCCTTCCCGTGTATTCGAAACCCTATACCACTTGCCCAGTTCTCATTTTAACTATTTAGCTCTGCGATGAGGGTTTTTACTCTGCCTGTCGATGTGAGGGTTTCAAGCTGGTTAACCACCCTTTGAACTTGTTTTCCCGTCCAGTTTCTCTCGCCTGCATCAATTCTAGCTTGTGGTAGTTCTTCGATGGTCTCTGGTTCGCTTTTGGTTTGATGAACTCTGGTTGTGGTATTTATAGTCTTCGTTTTTCATTTGTCATTGTTAACTCTTTAAATCACTCGTAGTCTGTAACAATATTCTGTCTGTGCCACGAATCAACTGTCTTTATGGTGGTCTTCCAACTTCGGCACGGCTCCACTTGACAAGAAAGGTAACCTCTCTTTCTCTGATTCAACGTCTTCAACATATTATTCCAGTTCTCATGTAATGGCTCCTTGTGAGCAGGTTTGGTGTTCTCGACCGATATCCTGGTTTCTGTCTGCTCCCTTGCTCAGGTAAGCATCTATCGCTCCATCTCCACTATGGGTTTTTGAATGCAACCTCTGTTAGGTTCGTTGCTAACACACTGTGTTCTTTCTCCTCGCAGGTTTCCAGGTACCTACTCTCCGGTTCAACATCGACCAAACCCTCAGCTTGAAATGGGTAGGGTCGATTCCGTTCTCCTATATTTAAACTTGTTTCTGGTTGTAAACAAAGTCAATTCATTTGGTTTCAGTCTCCTGTTCCGAGTCTGTGAAGAGGTTAAAAGTACTGGAGGCCTTCTTTGTCTGTAACAATTGTTTCATGGGTGTTTTGACTGAGCCATTTCGTCGTGGGAAAATTCCCTTGCTGTAGGTTACGTCACCGTAGGTTTTTGTATTGACTTATTCTGGCTGTAGGTTACGAGTTTCCGAAACCATAACCTGTAGATGGCTCTCTCTAAATGTATATGTTGGTCACATTTTATAAGCATTTACAAGACTTGCTTTTACAGTAATTGTTTTTTCCCTATTTCAATGAATGTATAGGAATTTTCATGTATGGAACTTTTATCTATTAAAAACATTTAAGCATGCGGTTTTGTGTACCTGTAGACGGAAGATATGTCGACAGTTTCTTTTCTCGCTTGTTTACGAAAACTTTGTCATTTGATTGAGTTGGTTTGGATTTGAAAAAAATCCGGTATTCTAGTTTCTTTGTATACTGTCTCACCAACGTGCTGTTTGTCCGCACCTATATTCATGCTACAAATCTTTCTCCTCACACTTGCTCAAATTTGTAGATATAATACTCAGGTTATAATTAACAGATATAAGCAATACAGTAAAAAAAGTTTAGTAGTAATGGTTCCAAAAATTCTCTTTTGCAACAGATGGTTTTTTTATTTCAGTTGACAATTTCATCTTTTGTCTGTAAATTCTTTTTCTTTTTCTGAAGGGAAGCAATCTGAAAAATTACAACATGCTTTTTGTTTTGTACTACTTGCTTATTTTCGGTTGAACTACTGACTGTTCTGTGTAACTACATTTATGAATTAAAAGATCACTGTTAAATAAATCTATTGTTTGAATTAACCTTCCTAATCCTAATGTCCCTTTCCTTAAACAGTAAATAAGAAAATGAAAATAAAAATAACAATAAAAAAAACAATTCTCAGGTCCAATGACCTGTTTGGAAAACAAACGTAACAAATGAGACAAAGACCTGTCCAATTTTGTTTACTCCGAGTCAGATGCTCCTACATCAAGCTCCCGAGGTAACAAAAAGTCATGGCTCCGTTCCATGAGATCGTCCACCGAATAGCTAGCCTTCTGAATTTGTGTCATGTCAAGCTAGTAACTGTCCTCAATGGGACGGTTCTTCCACTTGACCAAATATTTCAGATACTCCTTCCTGTGCATACGCTTGGTTACCTATGTATCGAGGATGCCCTCGATCTCAAGGGGTTGCGCCGTAGGCATTTGCCTCATCCAAGATCCCGGATCAACTTGGGTGTCCCACTCTGGCCCAGCTGTCCTATCATCTTCAGGACTGGAAACATATGGAAACATATCAGCCACGTTAAAAATGGGTGAAATGCCTATCCCTGGTGGCAATTGTATTTCGTAAGCGTTGGAAGAAAACTTGCGCAGAATTTTGCAGGGGCCAATATTTTTAAACTTCAGTTTATTATATTCCCCTTTTGGAAAACGTTCCTTGCGCAAGTGCACAAGAACTTCATCCCCAAGATTAAATTGAACTACTCGCCTTTTCAAATCTGCCTGTTGTTTGTACTTTTGACTGCTGTCTTGCAGTTTTAACTTCACCTGTTCATGAAAATCGCTCATTGCTTGGGCGAAATCTTCTCCATCAGCACTTCGTTTTTCAAGTTTTCCCAAATCCCGCAGCTCATGTACTCCGCGAGGATGCATGCCATATAGAACCTGAAAAGGACTATAGCCTGTGCTACGATTTGGTGAATCGTTATAAGCAAATTCCGCTTGAGCAAGAGCACGATCCCACATTCGTGAATTTTCACCGATTAGACTTCGTAGCATGTTTCCTAAGATCCTATTCACCACTTCTATCTTCCCATCAGTCTGTGGGTGGTAAGCAGAGCTGAAATTCAATTGAGTGTCCAAATTTTTCCACAGAATACACCAAAAATGTTCTGTGAAACACACATCTTTGTCAGAAATAATGGACCTCGGTAAGCCATGCAGTCTGACGATTTCTGTGAAAAAAAAGTGTGCTACGTGAGTGGAATCACTGGTTTTTCGACAATATATAAAATGTGTCATTTTCAAGAATCTATCCACTACCACCATTACTGAATCAAACCCCCACTGTGTCCTAGGCAGACCCAAGACAAAGTCCAAACTGACTAAGTCCCATGGTCTACTCGGAATGGGTAGTGGCATATAAAGTCCTGCATTCTAACTGCAACCTTTTGCTAACTGACACATTTTACATCTGCTTACATACCTCTACACGTCCCGTCGTAACTTTGGCTAGTAATAAAAATGCTCTATCTGCGATAATGTCTTTTCTATGCCGAAAAGTCTGGCTAGACCTCCACTGTGCTTTTCTCGAATAATGTTCTCCCTCATTGAACAGTCGGGAATGCATAACTGTCCTCCCCTAAATAACAATATTTCTTGCAAGTTATATTCTAACCATGGACTATTGTTTCGCAGCAAAGGGTTTTGACAAGCCTCATAGGCCTCCCTAAAATCTGTATCTGTCTGGTATAAATCCTTCAAATGCTCAAAACCTAGCACTTGCACCGTGCTCTCCTGTAAGAGAAAAGCTCTTCTGCTCAGTGCATCTGCCACCTTGTTGGACTGCCTGCTAATATGTTTCAATACAAATTTAAAACTCTGCAGATACTCCACCCACTATGCATGCTTATGATTCAACTTATGCTATTGCATAACATACTGTAATGCAGAATTATCAGAAAATAAAATGAACTCATTACCTAACAAATAGTGCCTCCAGTGCTTCAAAGCTTGAACGACCGCATAAAATTCCTTGTCATAAGATGAATACTTTTACCTACTTTTGTTCAGCTTCTCACTGAAATAAGCGACCAGCCTATCCTCTTGGCTAAGTACTGCCCCAATGGCTGTACTGCTGGCATCACAACGAACTTGAAAAATTTTGTTGAAGTCAGGCAATCTTAAAATCGGTCTCTCAGTGATCTTCTTCTTCAAAGTCTGAAAACTTTTTTCTGCTACTTTTGTCCAATTAAAAGGCTGATTTTACTTTTTTATTGTGTCCAACATGGGTGCGTAGATCCCACTAAAATATCTGATAAATTTCCTGTAAAAGTTTGCTAATCCATGAAAGCTTCAAACCTCGAACAAATTCTTCAGGGATGGCTAGCTAACTATAGCTGCAACTTTTTCTAGGTCCATCTTCAACTCATTTTCTGCAATCACAAAACCCAGATACACTAATTCCTATTGAAAAAAAGTACACTTTTCCAAATTTATTAGCAGCTTGTTCTGCTGCAATCTCCTCAATACACTTCGAACATGTCGGAAGTGTTCTTCCTTCGTTTTATTGAAAATAAAAATGTCATCCAAATAAACAATCACAAATTTCCCAATGAACTCTTTCAACACTTAGTTAATTAGGCGCATAAATGTACTAGGGGCATTACTCAAACCAAATGGAATCACCAACCATTCGTACATCCCTTCATTCATCTTGAAGGCTGTCTTCCATTTATCCCCTTCCCGGATCCGGATCTGATGGTAACCACTGTTCAGATCGCTCTTCGAAAAGTATGCTGCCCCAATCAAACAGTCCATCATGTCATCCATTCATGGCAATGGAAACGTATACCTAATCTTAATCTTGTTAATAGCTCTCGAATTTGTGCACATTCGCCATTCTCCACCTTTTTTTGGAGCTAGAAATGTCGGAAGTGCACAAGGACTCATACTCTCCCTGATCAACCCTTTATCAAGTAACTCCTGCACCTGCTTCCGAATTTCTTCGTTATCCTTCAGACTCATATGGTAGGCTGCCTTATTTGGCAGGCTAGCTCCTGGTATAAAATCAATGCAATGGCTGATGCTTCTCTTAGGTGGCAGTTCGTCCGGTAAGTCATCCACTATGATACCATTAAAGTCTTGCAACATGTTCTGGACCTCCTCTGGTAAGTCTGTGATCTTTGTATGTAGTATCACTGTCTTTGGTCTTCTTACCACAGAAAAATTAACTTCATTATCTTTGATCTACTTTAAGAATTCTTTTCCACCCATCAGCAATGCTTTAACTCCACTGTCTTCCGTTGTATCTTCCTCTTTGATGGGTACAATCGTGTGATTTATCCCATCTTTGACAAACTTTTAACATTTTGTCTTCCCATCATGCACTACCTTTCTGTCATACTGTCAAGGTCTCCCTAACAGTATATGACACACATCCATTGGCATAATGTCGCAAATAATCTTGTCCTTGTATCTACCAATATGAAATTCTACTTCACACTGTTCATCAACTAACTATTGATGCCCCTTTTGTAGCCACGACACTTTGTAGGGAGTGGTGTGCTTCAACCTCTTCAGCCCCAATTTCTCCACCATTTCTGTGGCCATCAAATTATCGGTACTCCCACTGTCAATTATCAGTTTGCAGCACTTGCCCTGTGACTTGCAAACTGTCCGGAACAAGGATTTTATTTGATCTGGTTCTACAACTTCTTTCGTTGGTTTCAACAAAACCTTGTTCAACACTAAAGCTTCCCCTGTCTCAGGTGCATTTTATACTTCCTAGGGTGGTGCTTCCGCTTCCTCTGTTTGGGCAACATACATTCCTCTACCACCTGCTGGTTCTCCTTCAGGACATTCATACGAATTGTGCCCCCACTTGTGGCACCTATAGCACTGGACAGCTCCTTTGCCCCTACCATTACCTCTCTCTCGCTGGTATGGTCGTCCCCCTCTAGTTCTATTGTCCTTTTTTGTTGTTCCTGAAGGTTTGGAACTACTGCCTTCTTCACTGGAATTTGTACCTCTGCCTCTGCCAAAAGCCTTCCCTTTTCCTCTGCCAAATCCCCCTCTTCTTCTGGAATTCTACTTCCTGGTTATTTTCTCTTCCACTTTCAAGGCACACTGATATGCCTCATCTATAGTTCTGGGCGAGAGAATACTGATTTCATCCAATATCTCCCCTCTCAACTCATTTACAAACCTTGTTGTTTTTTCGGGGGTGTCCTCTATATATCCAGCTCTCAAATTCAACTTGTAGAATTCTTCTATGTACTCTTTAACAGTTAACCCCCTTTGCCTCAGATTCTGTACCTGTCTCTACAACATAATCTGGTAATCCTTGGAAAAAAAAAAATCTTTCAGATTGGCCTCTATCCTAGCCCACTTCTTTATAGGCTGTTTATTCAGCCTCTTCCTCTCTACCTAGATACTATCCCACCACAAGGACGCATGTCCTTTCAGCTTGGTGGCAGTGAATTTTACCCGCTTATCCTCACTGATTTCTTCAAAATAAAAATATTTGTTCAATTCACTAAGCCAATCCAACAACACATCTGCTGATAAACTCCCATAATAAGTAGAAATCTCATGTTTTGGCTTGCTACTTGATAACAAAACCGACCTCAATAATCTAAGTTCAGGTCCTTCTCCTTCAAAACCATCTATCACTTCTGCAACCTCTTCATCACTGTCATCCCTCCCTTCAGGGTCTCTTCTCCTTCCAGCCTCTACTGGCGCTAATTGCTCATTCAAAATATGGATTTCCTCCCTCAATCCTTCTTCTACTAATCTACAATTAGCTCTCCCCCTTCGTCGTCCTCGTCTACCAACTTCAATTCTTTTTTTCTTTTGCTAATTACAACAACTTCTCTGATACCACTTTGATGGGGCCCAACCCTCAAGCCCTGCCTGCACCTCACACAATTTAAAAAAACACAACTGGAAAATGTAACACACTTCCGATTTTTTGGTCAATACATGTCACAATGCAAATTTATAACACATTATGACATGTCACATTATCAGAATGCAATTTTATAACACATGTCATTTAAATGGTATATATGCTCCATGGTTCAATGTGTTGTATGCGTCGTATGATTTTCTGGTCCTGTCACTTAGTGGTTTCGAAACTGTATTAATTCTCCAACTGATTAGCCGATACCACGCCTGCAGCTTGACACCCATCGACTCTCCTTGAGTTTTTCCCTTCCCCTGTATTCGAAACCCTATACCACTTGCCCAGTTCTCATTTTCACTATTTAGCTCTACGATGAGGGTTTTTACTCCACATGTCGATGTGAGGGTTCAAAGCTAGTTAACCAACCTTCAAACTTGTTTTCTCGTCCGGTTTCTCTCGCCTGAATCAGTGCCAGCTTGTGGTAGCTCTTACGATGGTCTCCGGTTCACTTCTGGTTTGATGAACTCTGGTTGTGGTATTTACAGTCCTCGTTTTTAGTTTGTCGTTTTTAACTCTTTAAATCACTCGCAGTCCGTAACAATATTCTGTCTGTGCCACAGATCAACTGTCTCTGTGGTGGCCTTCCAACTTTGGCACGGCTCCACTTGGCAAGAAATGTAACCTCTATTTCTCTAATTCAATGTCTTCAGTGTATCCTTCCAGTTCTCATGTAATGGCTCCTTGTGAGCAGGTTTGGTGTTCTCGACCGATATCCTGGTTTCTGTCTGCTACCTTTCTCAGGTAAGCATCTATCGCTCCATCTCCACTATGGGTTTTTCAACGCCGACCAAACCCTCAGCTTGAAATGGGTAGGGTCGATTCCGTTCTCCTGTATTTAAACTTGTTTCTGGTTGTAAACCAATTCAATTCGTTTAGTTTTAGTCTCCTGTTCTGAGTCTCTGAAGAGGTTAAAAGTACTTGAGGTCTTCTCTGTTTGTAACAATTGTTTCACAAGTGTTTCGACTCAGCCATTTCGTCGTGGGAAAATTCCCTTGCTTTAGGTTACGTCATCGTAGGTTTTTGTATTGACTTATTCTGGCTGTAGGTTACAGGTTTCCCAAACCCTAACCTGTAGACGGCTCTCTCTAAATGTATATGTCGGTCACCTTTTATAAACACTTACAGGACTTGCTTTTACAGTAATTGTTTCTTCCCTATTTCAATGAATGTACAGGAATGTTCTCGTATGGTACTTTGATCTATTAAAAACATTTAAGCATGTGGTTTTTTGTACCTGTAGACGGATGATATGTCGATAGTTTCTTTTCTCGCTTGTTTACGAAAACTTTTTCATTTGATTGAGTTGGTTTAGATTTGAACAAATTTCGGTATTCTGGTTTCTTCATATACTGTCTCGCCAACGTGTTGTTTTTCCACACTTGTATTCACGCTACAAATATTTCTCCTCACACTTGCTCGAATTTGTAGATATAATACTTAGGTTATAATTAACACATATAAGTAATACAGTAAAAACAATTTAGCAGTAATGGTTACAGAAATTCTCTTTTGCAATAGATGGTTTTTTTCTTTCAGTTGACAATTATGTCTTTTGTCTGTAAAAATTCTTTTTCTTTTTGTAAAGGGAAGAAATATGAAAAATTACAACATGCTTTTCGTTTTGTACTACTTGCTCCTTTTCAGTTGAACTACCAACTATTCTGTGTAACTACAGTTCTGAATTAAAATATCATTGTTAAATAAATCTACTGTTTGAATTAACCTTCCTAGTCCTAATGTCCCTTTCCTTAAACAGTAAATAAGAAAATGAAAATAAAAATCATAATAAAAAAAACAATTCTCAGGTCCAATGACCTGTCTGGAAAACAAACGTAACAAATGAGACAAAGACCTGTCCAATTTTGTCTACTCCGAGTTAGATGCTCCTGCATCACAAAGATAAGGTTCTCCCGAGTGATAATGTCTTGCCTGGTAGCTACGAAGAGGCATAGAAATTGTTGAAAATGTTGGGTGTTGAGTACATGTCATATCATGCATGTCCGAATCATTTTATTCTATATAGAGGAGAATATGCAGACAAAGAGATGTGTCTGAAATGTGGGCATGACAGGTATGCTAAATAAGAAAAGAAGGGTAAATAACATAGTGGTCCTCCTTTTAAGATATTGAGGCACATGCCTATAATCCCAAGGATTCAAAGGCTCTTTCGTTGCAAAGAATTAACTATGTTGCAGGGATGGCATGCCTCACACAGAAGTGAGTTGGGAGTTATGTGAATCCCAACTGATTCAATAGCCATGAAGCATATAGAGGATACATGGCCTGAAAAATTCAAGGATGAAGTATGAATTCTACGACTCAATGTAGCCATGGATGGCTTCAACCCATATTCCCTCCAGAACATCAACTATTTTGTTCGGCCTGTAGTAGTGATTAATAACAATATCCCCCCATAGTTGTCTGTGAAGAATGAACATCTTACGTTGGCTCTTGTAGTCCCTGGTAGAAGATAAGTGAAGAATGTGGATGTCTACTTACAATCACTGGTAGATGAATTGAAGGAATTATGGGATGGGATAAATGTACACGATTTATTACCCATTGCAGTAGAGAGGAGTTTTACATTGTATGGCATATCTGCTTATACGACACATGATTATCTAGGCTTAGGAGTTTTCTATGGTAAATTACATGTTTAATTTATTGATTTGCTTATATACATAACAATATTCTTTCACATATTAGTTATTTAATTCATTATAATATTTGTTTTGATCTTCATGATATTGTTTAATTTTCCATGCATATTAATTAATGTATACAATAATCTCGTAGGTCTTGTAAAGAAAGGGTATTTTGGATGTAAATGTTGTGGACCTTCTCTGAAAGCTAGATGGTCCAACAACCTACGAAAGCCAGTGTATGATTTCTCCAAGGTATTCCTACTAGAAGAAAACTCTTACAGAAGAGTAGCATCCACTTTCAATGGTAAATGAGAGAGAACCCAAAGGCGTCCAATAATGACACCAGCTGAATGGCTTAGAGCATATTAGAGATAGAAGGAGAAAGACTTCATAGAAATATTCGATTCAAATGGGGAGCCTATTTTCGATGATCTAGATTTCTTCAACACCTATGTTGAGAAATTTCCCATTGGGATGAAAGGAAATCTATCTTTTATAACCTCCACTACAAGAAAAAAGGACATTGGTGAGGGGTGAAAAATGTCACCATAAGCTCATTGGTGAGGTTCAAAAGAGCATTCATCACCAAAGGTGGCATCATCGAAAGTATAGGTGTTGTGGTGACATTCAAGGTCTGTCACCAATAATGATTTATGATGACGGATAGTGACTTTCACCATTTCATATGAGAAATGGTGACAGAAAATAGCCTCCGTCACTAAAGGTGGCGTCACCGAATATTGATTATAATGACAGATAGTGACCATCACCATTTTATATGAAAAACAACGATTTTTTGTGATGGAAGTTTCATGGCCACCACTATTGGTGCATATATATGGCGTCGTTCGTTGAGTGTTACCATTTCATATTTGGTGAGGGTCAAAAAATGTCATGGTAAGCTCATTGGTGACATCAAGGTCTGTCATGAATAATGACTATAATGAGAAACAATGACCCTCACCATTTCATATCAAAAACAAATATTTATGGTGATAGACCTTTCATGGTCATCACTATTGATGTGTATATATGGTGGCGTTCGTTGACCATCACCATTTCATATTTTGGTGAGGGTCGAAAAATTTCACCATAAGCTCATTGATGATGGTCAAAAGAGCATCCGTCAATAAAAAATGATCGCCGCCATTCCCTATGAATATCAGGGCATGATGGAATCGAACCACCAACCTCCTGCTTGTAAAGAATGTGCTCTTCCATTGAGCTAGCACCCTTTAAATAATTAGAGTTTAAACTAGAAATTTCCCCTAAAGGTGCAAAGATACACCAAAGAAATAGAAGATCGAGGAAGATCAGAAGTTGATAGAAATAACATGTTCAATATACATAATAAAAGACAATAAGAAAAATATGGTATTCAATATACATAATAAAAAGACAATAACTCAAATGATTAATTTCCTCTATGATACATAATATTTACCAAAACTATTCATGATTAAATACTTAATATTTACCAAAACTACCGATGATTAAATACGTTTATAATTTCAAGAAGGAACATGATTTTCCTGTTACAATTTTGTTGTTGTGTCATGTCATGATTTAATATGGAAAATGGTTAAATACAAACTGATTGGGATTTCATCCAAGGAGTGCTTAAAAACTAGTAAATTTTAGAAATTAACATGTTCATGTTACAATACGATTTTAAAATGGTCAGAGGCCATAATTAAACTTCTATGAAATAACCATTTATGACAACAGGATAATAAGAATCTCAGGAAACTACCACTAAAATCATCTTTATTTCCACCTATATTACATTGAAAGCTTCAGTGTTTTGGTTTACAATTAAATGCCTGTGCCCAAGGAGAGTAGAGCAAGATGAGATCAATAATAAGACGCTAACATAGATAATGATGACAATGGTATCTATTTTTGCTCTCCTCATGGTGTTTTAGGGAGAAAATTATATGTCTTATCCAACCCAGCACAATTATTAACTTGGAGGGTATATTTATAAAAAACACAACAACACAATGGCCCATGACTGGGTATATAGATGCACCGTCTAACCATTGGGTTGTCATGGGGAATGATGCCCAAAGAGTTACAGAGGAAAGCTTCTATTTACACTATTAGTATTAGGTTAGATTCAAAAGGTTATACATGAAAAAAATCTATAAAAAAATAGAAGCTACGAAGTGGAAGTAAATATGGAGGCCATGTAAAGAAGAAAATTCTAGGCCAAATACAATTACCAGCATGGCTATACAACGAAAATTGTTGGTTCCATATACTAGTGAATAGACTATTTTTCATCCTTGGCAGTTGCCTTCGCCTTGTGCTTAGTATTGGCTTCCTACAGCAAATGTATGCCTCTCTTCATTGTCACCCAGTTGATGGGAAAGGTTCTTATGAAAAGCAGTTCTACTTTCAGAACCATGGTAATTTCCTCCTTGAAGCAGTCCACAAACTCAAGATACAACACTTCAATAAATTCATTATTTTTCTCTATTTTATTGTACACCCACTTCACAAGATCTTCATCCTCTCCAATTTCTTGATCTATTGGTTGTCTTCCCATCAGCAACTCCAAGATCACCACTCCAAAACTATAGATATTACTTTTTTCAGTCGTTTCTCTATAGAAGTTATGTCTTGCTGAAATCCTTGCATTGGGGAATTTTTGTGTAGTGCTTCCTTCAAGTTCACTAAAGAAAATAACACTAACAAACTCCACCATGCTGA
Organism: Pinus albicaulis; assembly: GCA_034641835.2. Taxonomy (NCBI): domain Eukaryota; kingdom Viridiplantae; phylum Streptophyta; class Pinopsida; order Pinales; family Pinaceae; genus Pinus; species Pinus albicaulis. The sequence continues at coordinate 132,850,725 of CM076573.1, forward strand.
TAATGGTAATCTAGGAATGGAAGGAACACATTAATGTCAACCACAAATGTTGAATTGCTAAAATGTACAGGATCTAACTAATGAAGCTCCTAACATCTATTAACTTCGATGAACTAGGTTTACATCACTAAGGAAATTAGATAATAGAATAATATGAGCAATGAAATTTTTAGTGATATTTATAGTGAAATTGGGTATGAACCTATGTTAAGGTTGGCCACACTATATTGAAATTCAAAGTCCAGAATGTGCACATATTAGCGTATCTAGGTTATAACAACAACCTTGACACATCCCAACTAGTCATTATCTCATGGAAATACTAGAACAAATGGCAAAGGTCTAATTTATAAAATAAACTTTCATGGTTCAGCTTTCTAGAGCTAACAAGTATATTGTTTACTCTAATTTCTAGGACTGCACTTTACTAGTATTCATTCATAACAAGCACTCATCTTTAGATTACTTGTCAATATAATGTATTTTATTTTTATCACCTTTCGATATTAAAAAATGTTTCTTATTATCCCACCCCAATCTATACAAAGTGCATAATTTCAAATGCTAGTCCTTGTCTAAACCAAAAGAAACTAGAGGTTGGGATTTCAAATACATTGAATTCTTTAGAAAAGTTATAGCTACCAAATGTCCATGGAATATTATTTCCAAATAGGGACTCTGGAGGCAAGTGATATACCAAAAGCACATTTAACACCTTAACATGGAATAATGAGATAGAAAGGAAAACAACACTATCCAAAATGTGTCTATAGTCTAGAAATCATTGGCACTGACTTTCACTTTGGTAGGTGTAGGGTTAGTATGGGGAGTTGGAAAAGTGGATGAGATTAGAATAGGGGCTAATCCACAGGTTTAATATGGATAAGCCTAAATATTACCATTGGATTTTATTGCTACTCTGCAACGTCAAGGAATTTATACCCTGAGTTAGGGAGTCGATGTAATATCTACCACAATTTTGCAGCAAATATGGAAGAAAGAAAAGGAGTTTGGTTTTAAAAAGATGTAAATATGCCACTAGAAGGTATTTTTGGATCAACATAAGAAGATTCATGCTAGAATAAGCAAGGAGGATGTTTTGTTATACTCAAGGAACCCTTCCCTGGGGGAATATACTCCTATGTTAGGGTACAAAGTAAAGTTTGTAGATACAACCTAGGAAGAGGAGGCCTAGAGGTGAAAGATTCCATGGAAATCTTATGCTCCTATAAATTCAAAGTTTTACATGTCATTAGTTCTTTGGAACAAAGCAGCAAATTGGAAAATACTTCAAAAATGCATCAAGAATGGTATAGGGTGGTGTACAGTATGTAAGAAGGAAAGTGAACCAGTTGATCATTTATTTAAGAATTATAAATATGTAGGTAACGTAGGGGAAGAGATGAAGTAACTGAAAATTTGCAGGGAAGGGTGACAAGTGCAGACTATGGAGGAGGCTTTGAAGAACCAGACCGAGAATAAATAACTGAAAGGATTTAGAGATTTTCCTCTTGTGGTCTCTTAGAGCGTATCGTTAGCTTGAAATGTTGAAATATTTTAGGAGACATACATTCCTCTATTTCAATGTGCATATAAATACATGAAAAGATACAGAAACCCAGGATGCAGAAGAAACCATGAATTGATAAATTAGGGTGACTTGTATGGTGCTAGCCAAGAGAAACATACTCTTTGTACTACAGGAGGTACCTTATTTCTAAATCATTCTCTTATCCTTAATTTCAATGCAATATTGGGTGCAGTAATAATAACTATGTTGATTTGATGGATCTAATGATATTAATGAAACTGGCATCATACATGGAGGTGCAAAATTGTTGATTTTTGGTGACTATAATGTGGTTACACAATAGATGAAGGTCTACTACGAAATTGGGAATATGAATTTTCACCTTATGCTAGCTCAGAGGAAAAAAATGAAGACATTCTTCTCCAAAATATCCTATCATTATGCTTCTAGAGAACTTAACACAAGAGAAGATGATTTATCAAAATGACTACTTCTTGGAGTGGAGGTCACAGAAGGAATCAACTAGCTAGAAAGCTTGAAGATAATAGTTGTAGTTTGAAGTTGTCTACTAAGCGTTCAGTAGTAGGATGTTCAAATTCTGGTTTACTAATTTTTAGAATTGTTGAAACTCAAATAGTTTTTTTATGAAAGACTTATGTATATGGACTGTAATGTATTTTTGAGAACATGATAAATAATGTATATTTCATTTTTTTTGAAAATTTTGTTTGTTGTGAGACTAAATTAAGGGAAGTATGAGTATAATTGTCAAAGAGTGCTAGTACGCCTCTGGGTTTTATGAAGATGGTTATAATAATGTGAAAAAAAACATAATAAATAAGGACATTGTGTGGGTGAGAGAGTGTGAAAATGAGAATGCAGATAGGTATACATACCAAAGTATTGTTAGGGGTGTCATAGTACCATCCATTAACAAATGTTGGGAATATACCCTCGGTCGATCTTCTTAAACCTCAAATATCTAAAAAATACAGAAACACATTGTAACAGAGAAATGCATTTTCATTTCAAAATTCATCGTTTCATTAGAAAAAAATGCATATTGATTTCAGTAAGTACTACATGTCTAGGGGTCCCATTAATGTTACATGTTTTTGTCTAAATATGCGCTACAAAAAGATAGATGTACCTTTTAAAAACGGGGTTTTGGCTCAATTATAATGAAGCAACAGGTAGATCATCAGTTGGTTCGCTTACTCAAATGCTTATGCAACACCATAAGCCACAGAGCCAAGTGCAGTGAGTTTTTCTACGTAGAGTCGGTCCATTAGTGATACCGAGACCAAGCATCACGAATAACATGGCTAGTTGATCCAACCACCTCCGTGAGTGAGTTGAAGATTCTCAATCTTGAGATAGAGACTCATATCCAACAGTTCCATTTCCAGATTGAGATGAGATGCACCAATAGTAGTTATTTTCCCAATGCCTATGGATCCATGACCAACATTCCCATCCGTTAGATACCCACCAATAGTAGTAGATCCAGTTGATTCTTCAGTCGGCTCTGTTTTTGATGGAATTTTATGCGAAACCTATATTGTTGACTCTATTAGTGGCTCAATATATTGAGCTTATTCAGTGATTCAATAGAAGAAGCAACACTGCTTAATATCCCTCCCACCCACGGGGATTGGAGAAGCAGTAATTGATTGCACAGTTGAATCAATCGACTGAGTACTAGCAACCCCACTAGTAGCACCCTACTATTAGTGGTTGTTCTAGATCAGGACCCAAACCCAAGGCCAACTGCGATCGTGGGAAAAGTGTAGCTATAGCAGTGGATCCATTCGAAGGACCAGCAGGTGTAGCAACACTAGTTGTGGGAAAGGCATAGAAATAGGCTTTGAAATATCTAGGTCGTTATAGGACCAACATAACCTATTGATTCAGATATTGAAATAGACATTATGTTGAGCGAGGTAGTTGATTCAGTTGTTTCAGCCAATGATGATGCTTTTACCCAATTCAGTAGGTGCTCTGCAACTATTGTTTCTTTATCCCAAAAAACTTAAGACAACCCCTTAGTTGACTCCTCCTATATTCCAACCTTTATCTCTGCGCCACCCAATTTTCCTCTTTGGATTGGAGTAGTGATAGATAGATCCAATTTGTTCGTGCAAGAACACAAGGCGGAAAATTGTTCATTAAGGTTCCACCATCTGCTGACTCACTCAATACAAGTTAGAAATTTAAGTGTGAGGTCTAAGTCCTCGATGTGGAGCTCGAGTAATCAATGGGTACTTGGTATAAAGTGAGTATCTACATGCACTAATCGCTCTTAGGGTGGGTGAATATAGTTTGTTGCACCACATTCTGAGAATAATGAATGAGCATTTTTCCAACCGACTATAATTGGAGGGGGGGAGGTTAAGGTTTAGGTAGTGGTCCTCCAATGAGAATGGAAGCAACTACTTCATGAAGAGCTCTAATATGATAAGGTTTTTTCCTCTGGGGGGTCAGGTCATGCCCTAAAAAGTATTATTATAGCATCCTATCCTTTTGAGAGAATCACTGCAGAGGGCCACCTACCACATAGAGAAAGATTTGATCATGAAAAAATAATGAGATAGTAATTAAAACATGAATAGTGTGTATTGACATCTGTATATTTTGAGATTGAAAAAAATTTATAAACTGAATGATAAAAATATGTTTAACTCATCCTCCACTTTATGCTTTGTCGAGATTTGAAACCAATACCCTTCAAAATCCTTTTTTTCTGAGGGAGCTAATAAGAGTGATTAATTTGCCTCCATATGTATAAATTAACATTAGAGACTGGACTGCAAATTGAAATAAATATATACTAAATGCAGAGCACTCAGCAGCAACGATAAACATTGAGATTTCAGTTTAACATAACTAGTTATGAGAACCTACTAAAATTACCAAATCCATAAACTAATTCATCGTACCTCTTAATGGACTGTAATTGCAATGTACTATATTTAAGCTAAGAGAACACAACCATGGACTAACATAGAAGACTTGGAAAGGTTAGTGGGTTTTCCCAATCTTTCTTGTCTACATATATCCAAGAACACCCTTCAAAATAAATCTTTGAAAGATTTCATCCTGAAAAAACAACCAGATATTAATTAAAACATGGATAGTGTGTATCAACATTTGTATATTTTGAGATTGATAGAAATTTTATAGATTAAATGAAAAAAAATATGATTAAATCATCCTCTTTTTATTCTCTGCCATCAAACATGAAACTCTCAGCCCAACTCCGGGATGGGATACCTATTTAAGGGGTTACATGGGCAGCTTCAATACGTCCTTATATATCTCTTGCTACCTTGGCATCACGACCATTCAAAAATGATCCCACATAATCAAACGTGTGTCTGCTTTATCTCTTGAAAAAATTAAGGTGTTACATCTTTCTTCTCTATTTTGAGTGGCTTAGAGAATAAACGCACATTAAATTTTTCCAAGAGATGTTGGTATGCTCAAAGTTGTGGGAAAATTTTAGGGAGGTTATACATGGTAAACTTTTGTCAATAATAGGAGAATAAAGCATATGTGAAAGTGTTTGTGGGGTTGCAAAACTATGAAGCTGGTTCATTCGAATGCCAATGTTTGAATCCTTCATAAGAAAAGTCATTCCAGAATTCTCTCAACAGTTACTCTGCTGCTCTGAATTTTTGTACATTTGACAGAAAACTCGAGTGCATTCGGAAAAAAACCAACTAAAAGTAGGCAATCAGTATTTTCTTATCTCGAAAAAGTTTTCTACTCCACATTATCGCTTGCATCACTTGCTTCCTTCATATCACCACCATCCCAAAATGGTCCCATAGTTATGAGCATATCAAAATCTCTTGGTGAAATTAAATGTGCATATGTTATATCTGAACCACTGGAAATAGAGACGTAATGTCTTAATTTTGTCAAGAGAAAGGGCAGTCACATGTTCGATTCTGTGAAGAGAGACTGATGTGGTCATAATAGTGGGATCATATTGGGATGGTGGTGATGCCAAGGTAATAGGAGATATATTAAACTCTCAACCCAACTTCTTTCTCATCATCTGCCTCAAATATGTTACTATCGAATATGCTTATGTGCTTGGGCCAACTTATCCCTTAGTAGTATTTCAGGGTTGAACCACTTGAGATGCAAGGTTTCCAAACAGTATTGTTAGGGCAGTGGTTTCATTCATTACTTAGATCCTCCCTTCCATGCACGGGTCAGAGAAAGCACATACCTCTTGCGGGTAAGGGAACATTCTTATTGCAGTTACTAGCTATTGGAGGGTGGGGTATGGAAAATAGTGAACAACTCTTCACCGATCTAATGTATTTTAATGTGACCCAAAAAATAAGATAAGTAAACAAATCCCTCACTGCATAAACCATGGAAATGCAATAAGAAGAGAATTATACCAGGGAGTTGAGTATTTCAAATTCCAGCATTTACTATTAAAGCACATGAATTCATGTATTGCATGGCTTTCATTGGCATGTATCGAATGCAATGATCATGAAAATTAACAATATCACTTTTTCTTTTTAGCCACAATATTTAGAATTAAAATTCTATAGAAAACATCAAAAATTATAACCATGCATGGTGTACTGTCGGAATATGATGTGATATCAAACACATTGTACAACATCCATTTTCACGAAAATAATAATAATAATAATAATAATAATAACTTGAAAAATTTTCCATCTACTATCTACAACTATCTTTCTCTATGGAAAAGTATGTTTTTCCATTTTAAAACTAACCAATTTTCAGCAAATACCAATGAAAATAGCCATACTTTGCATGCATAGTCCCACTTAATTAAAATTATATACAGTGAAATACCAAAATCAGAAGAAGAACATTGTGTTCTTGAACCATCATGAAATTTGGGAAAATTAAATATAAAGATATGAGAAAAGGAACACTGTATATTTTGTGTGGATCAAATATAGATTATTCAAATCGTATTACACTAAGGTAGGGTAATACGAGTGATTCAAATGGTATTGGGAGGAGATGAAGGATGCTTTTATAATGACATGAAGGATGTTATTATAAGGAAGAGTTTTAAATAAAAGTCTAATAAGAGAGGATATATAATGATATAGGTATATATGTAAATATTTTTTACAATAATAATATGTAAGCAATACTGGTTTGTTGAGTAGATTGGGTTGTTTACATATTTTCTCAACAACAATTTCTCACTGTAGAAATTGTTGAGACTTATAAGTACCATATATATATGTGATGTAATTTAATGATGTTGATGTGTAATAGCAATAGAAAAATTAATTGTTTTTGTGATGTAATTGACTGATGTTGATGTGTAATAGAAAAATTAATTGTTTTGATATCAGAGATAATAGCTATGGGTTTGCTTCTCACACTAAAGCCCATGATATTATGAGAGCAGTGAATTTTCAATTGTGAGAGGAGTGAATTGTCTATGGTTGCGTAGGTTGTGACAGGAGTGAATTGTTTGTGGTCTACAAGTGTTTCCAAACTGGTCTAAATTGTCAGTTCGACTGCTGGGAAATGGGGGGAAATGTGTGAATAACAACTCAAGTTTATTCCACCCTAGTAATAGGAAAATTTTCCCATCCATACGACACTTCCGCTATCACGGCCAACAAATTTATTGCATGGGAAATGGTTTTCTCCAATCACTGGATATCTTTATCTTTAATTTTACTCAACACCTCCCAGAAGCCCATAATGGCTACATAGATTGAAATCGAATTGTCCTGGATGCACAATGACTGTGTCCACCACAGTGCCAGGAGGAAGATTGCCAGACCTTGGCTGTTGTTCTTGATAGCTAAGGAACAGTCTGGTGTGATGTCGCTTTTGAGTTACTATGAAGGAAACAAGAGGATTGTAGTTTCTAAAGAGGGCCATTGCTTCTCTGAGGGCATCTAATTCTGAGTTGAGAACCATATCGAATTGACTCTCAATGACACCATCTCTGAAGAAGAGTATCCTATCAGGAAGCTTGTTGTTTGCTTTGAAATAATTGTCCAGTAATTCCTTAGACATCTCATCGAGTTGTTGGATGTGTTACACCATAATTACCAAATTTGAATTCGAATTCGAATTTGATATGGTATGATAAAAATTCGAATGAAAAATTTTAAATTCGGAAAAAAATTAATAGTATACATCTTAATTTGAATATATATACTTTCTTTTTTTACATATTCTGTTCATTTTTGTCCTAATTCATTTTAAAATTTAAATAATTTCTAATAAATCTATATCATATAACAACCTTATAAATACAATTCATCCCAAAAGAAATAAAAATCCAAACTTACTCTTCCCTCCAAAATTTAAAACTAAAAAATCTAACATACCTTTTTAGTATTCAAAACTTATTTATTTGTCTAAAATTTGTATTTAATAAATATATATATATTTAGAAATCGCCATTCTAAATCTAGTTATTTATGTAGAAGCTTTCAAAAAATATTTAGAGAATGAGTATTTCACCCATTCATTTTTTCCTGCTTTCTTGGCTTTCAGGCCCTCCAAAACCTGGCTTTCCAACCTACCAAACAAGAATGAAATTAAAAAAAAAAAAAATAATCCAATTTCTGAGTTGTTTCTATTTCCTTTTTTTTTTTAAATACACACATTTTTCAATATATTGAGACTTACTATGTAATCCTAGCAATCCCTTTGAAATTCAATTTTTGTTTCTTTTACAATTTCTCAAATGTTTCTATTTTCCTTAATTTTTTTTTTTAAATACACACAGATTTCAATATGTTGAGACTTACTCTTAATGAGATGTCTTTAAAATTCAAAAAAATAAAATTTTCCAATTTCTCCATTATTTCTTTTTTTCAATAATGCTTGTTTCTATTTTCAATAGAAATTTTTCCAATTTCTCCATTGTTTCTATTTTCAGTAAAAAAATTTCCGATTCTCCGTTGGTTCTATTTTCAATAATGCTTGTCTCTATTTTCAATAATGATGAGCAAAGATATCTCTTCACAGCGCCAAAGCATATTTGGTCTCCTATCCCTTCACAATGCCTTCACAATGCCAAAGCATATCTAGTCTCCTATCCTTTCACAACTCCTTAAAAAAACACAAAGTATTATATCCGGTCTCCTCACTTGCTGGCCTTCTATCTCCTCAAAAAAATAGAAAGTATTCTCTTCCGTTAAAATTGTTTTCTTTATAGACAGGCTGAAACAAAGAAACTGACTCAAACTAAGAAGAAACTATCTCAAACGAAGAAAACGGCATAGGAACCGAATTTCAATGAACTATTCGCTGCTCGAATCGAACGGACGAATTTTCGAATTTTTTTCATCGATATTTTCGAAGGCATCTGGACACTGCTAAATCGCCCGGCAGACTCCTACGCAGAAGCCATCGATGTCGAGCAGCTGGCTTCAGCTGCAGGAGGAGGCACTTGCGTAGGGATGGAAGGTACCCTAGAAGGCTCCTGAAAACTGATATTAAGATCCCTCATTTGGGAAGCTAGAATATTTGCAGGAATATTAGAACCTACCTCTGTCTCTTCCCTCGCCCTGTCCTTGACCTTGACCTTGGTCTCTCTACCTCTACCTCTTCCACCAAAGTTTCTTCCCCGATCCATAGCCAAAGAAACGAAAACCAACTATCGCGATCTGAAATTAAATGAAATAAGTATCAAGTCTTCGCATAATGCTATAATCCGACTTGCTCTGCAATCTTCCACACTGATACAGAGGGAAAACTCCGCGTTTAATTTATAATAAATGCAACGAACTTAAAATCGGAGGAGAGAGAATATTCAATATTTCAACTTCCACTGGAAGAAACCTCGAAATCCAACCGTGAAGAAGAGTGGTGTAGTGGTGCTTCCTCTGAATTAACAATATCAGTTTACTAAGCAAACACCCTTCAATTTTGTTTTTCAGATGGAGGTAATAAGATTCATTTATTTGCCTCGATATGTATAGATTAGCATTACAGACGTATTATAGATTAGCATTACAGACTGCAATGCAGATTGAAATAAATATATACGAAATGCAGAGCACTCAGTAGCAACGATAAATATCAAGATTTCAGTGTAACATAAGTAGCTACGAGAACCTACTAAAATTACCAGATCTATAAACTCTTCATCGTACCTCTTAATACACTGTAATTTGCATGTACTACAGCGAATAAAACGCAACCATGGACTGACATAGAAGACTTGTAAAGGTTAGTGCATTTACCCAATCTCTCTTGTCTAGGTATATCCAAGAACACCCTTCAACCTTCAAAATTCTTGAAAAATCCGATCCTCTTGAGCAAAGCCGGTCCTCCTCCAATCTGTCCCAAAAGAGCTGAAAGATGCGATCCTCAGACGCAAAGCTGGTCCTCCTCCAACCTATCCCAAAAGACATAAACATAGGGTCGAAAGACCTAAACATAGGGATTTTTTTAACTCCTCCCGGAGAGTTAAATATTTGTCGAAGTGCCGCCATAATCTGGTTGGGCAAACACTAATTTTTTTTATTTGTTTTGGGTTGGTTTAGTTAACTTGACGGGAATTTAATTTAATTTTTTTTAAAAGAACATTTAAATTTTCAATAATTAATTTTTTTATAATAGAAAAAACAAAAATATTTAATCTATTTTAAAAATAAAAATAAAATATTTAATCAATTAAAAATAATTTGAGTTTGTTTTTTCAAATTAAAAGTAGTTTTAATATTTATCAAGAAAATAAAAGTTACTTTTGGATGGAGTATATTGCCAATATTATTTAATGTTTATGTATTTGAAGAATATTGCCAGTTGTGTTTAGTGTTCAAGTAATAGAATGAAGAATGATCAACCTTTTAGGAGCACAAGAGGCCATGATTATGTGACATCAATGATGAGCACTATTATTAGAATATGCCAAAAGAGATCAAATAATATGAAAACAAATCAAAAAGTTAGGCCTCCTTACTCACCTATAATGCAGTGATGCTCCTATAAAATATAAGAAAGGTATTCACATCTCCACACATACATATAACAAAAGAAGATGAGAAAATTGAAGGAAAATATAAATATAACTAGGATATAAGAGATGTCTTTAGTATTTGGTAGAAGCATATCAATCTCACACCTCACAGATATAATTGAAGCATTTGTTTGAGGTGATAATTTAAGGAGAGGATCAAACAAAGTGTGAAGAAAGTATGATTCGCAACACTTAGATAAGCATGTGAGAACAACATGTCACATTAGGCTTGAATATAATAATTTCATTGCTTGCAAGCTTTAACAACAGAATGCAACTCATTGCTATAGGTTGGGCATATATGAAAACCATCGACATAGAGTGCCTCGATACGATAGACCATCAAATGTTTGTATTGTGTGGGAAGTACATCAACAACATGAACAATTGGCTCATAGGGTCCCTGTTGTGTATCCATTAATTGAAAAAAACTACTTTCCTCATGGGATAGAAGTGAAAACTGATAGTTGGAAAGGTAGAAATAATGGCATCAAAGGTAATATTGTTTCCATAAATAATAGAACCAGAAATAGGCTCATGAACGCCATAAATATCTATTGGAGGTGATACAATGAAAGCAATAATGAATACAAAATTTGTGTATAATAATATATGGATCATCAAGATGTTGAACTATCCAATGTAAAGATGGTTTTTAGTGCACCAATGATGTATTCACATAAAAGGCCTTATAAATTTGCACTTTGGGATACCCCTATGATTCAATAAGTAATCCAAAATGAAAGGATTTTTTGCTAAGGTGATTGTTTCCATATCAACAACCATTATGTTTAGCTCAAAAATTTTAATAAATCTATAGTGATGTCCTTTCGTGTCCTTAAATTGTAGCACCCTGAGACATCTATTTTCCATCATGTATGAGAATTCTAGTAAAGCCATAAATATCATAAATTAGGGCATATAGTATATACTATCCTAACAATATCTACTAAAAAAAATTATGAGAACATGCAAAAAATGACCCGACAGGTATCAAATTATCATCATGAAAGAGAAAAGTAATAGAAAAATATATTGGCAATGAAAGAAAGTGTTTGTAAGACTTCAAACAAAACTAATGCAGGGATGTTAACATACCAAGATTATAAGAATTCCCAAACCATTTTCTCATTAGATTGGCTAGCCTTACATTAATGAAAACAACCCATGAATCTCTTTGTATTTCCTTTTCAAATAACATTTTCGTATTTTTAGAAGTACCATACACCAAAACACCTATTGAAGGACTCGGGAATAAAAGCCACAAGAAATTTCAAAACATGCTACATGAATCCATAAATTGTTGGGGATTCTTTGAGGATTATAGCAAATGAACCTAAGTAAACCAATACATAAGCTTAGTTGATTTCTACTATTCCAAGATAATTATTTTCACTTTCACCCTTGATTTCTTTTATTCTTACTACATTGCTATTAATTAATTCATTGTTTGTATTGCTCTATTTTGTTTTTTCAGTTTTGAGAGGAATAATTTAACCTCTTTTATGGTAGCTTTTATGGAAAGACGGAGGTAAAATATATGTGTTTAAATTGAAATGTTGTCATGTCCTCTTCAAATTTCTCCACTCTCAATCAATTTCATTTTACATTTACTATTTATATATATTTTTAAAACTCATAAACACCACATTATTGCCATGGGCATGACCCTTTATTTTTTCAAATATTAGGCCCCTTAGCTATGTTCTATAATCATTTTCAAGTATTAAGGGTTCATGGAAACTATATTCATATTGAGTTGCGTGGCATTGAGGGCTCCAATGCTTGCACGCATTTTGTGGGTGCCTCCCATCATAGGGTGGGAGTGCAGCTCCCACTAGCTCATTTTTTCTCTTTCATTTCATCCTCAGCAATGGAAACCACCTTCTAATATTGAATAAATAAGATTTAAATACACCTATTAAGGAATCTAGAATGCACGTGGGAAAGACTCTAAAATGAAAATAATTGTAAGATAAGATTCGTGGTTCTTTCCAAGGATTCTGTGAAGCTTTGTTGAGCATGGATGCTCTTTGGGATAGTTTAATTCCCCCATAAGTGGCTTCCATCCACAACCCTTTCCCATGATGTTTGAACATGAGACCAATTGGGGACTAAAATCCACTCAAACCAATTGTTCTACACCTCATGGGTATGATAAAATTTTAGAAGCAAGTGTTGTCATACAACAAATTGGTGTTTTTCTTGACAACAACCATAAAAATATAGATTATTATTTTATTATAATCATAAAATTTGCAAAAAAAGTTTGAAGATACAGAAATAAAAAATTTATCTAATACCTAATAGATAAACTAGAAAGATAGGTGCAAAGAAACTAATCACTACCTCATAAAACAATTAAACAATTTGTAATGTTTTATTGAAAAAAAAACAATCCTTTATTTATATTTTGATAGTGAAAAATGCCATAACTCATAGAAGTACAACACTCGAAGCTCCATCAAATTAAACAATTAAAAAAAATGCAATAACTATAGCAGAGGAAGCAACAATATTGCACATATATAACAACAAACATATGATGATGATCCTTTCTCTACAAATACAACCAACAATAAAGGATGCTCCATAGCATTTGTCGCCATATTTATAATACAAATATAATTCGATTACAAATAAATATATAGATATGATATTTTGTTTAGATGGATGCTAATGTAGGGACACTTTTAACCACAATTTTACTTACGAGGTAATTTTTTCATGCCAGACCCATTTAATACTATTAATCCTCTCTAAATTATAAAATATCATGTGTCCACCAAATTTTTTTCACAGTGATTATCACATATATTTCAAGATTAAAAAAAAAACAACAACTATAAATTTCATGCCTCCCGGGAATATCAATTCCAGTTTCCAGGATCAAGGATATTGCACTTGTGAACGACAGTTCATACCCTCTTTTAAGTACCACAGGTGCTAGATGCATATTATTAGTTTGTGAAAAATATTCATGAAAATCTTTATTAGCATGAAAATAAAGAGAAACTTGCTTCCTTAGACAAATGTATATGCATTTTCCATGACTGTTGACAAAGAAATCATTTTGGAAGTCTTCTGCTTCATCGTCGTTAGGGTATGCTTGATGCCCTCGCTGTGAAGGGCATTTATTGAAATGAAGATGGAAATATATGCCCTGAGTCTGTGTCTCCATGCACATCGTAGTGAATCACACATGTTTTGGACACAAACAAATCATTGTACATTTCAGTAATGTGTAATTATTGTCAATGCCAACCCAAAAGCCTATTACTATAAATTAATTTTATCAAGGAGTGGAGGTTAAGCGCTCATGGTTGCATGAATATTGAGCCATTAACTCTATCATGTGCTTTCATTTCAATATTTCCTCAAATTTTATATATCATGCCTAAAAGGAAATGTCAAATGAAATTGCATCATATCTTTTCTTTTGTAATATTTATATAAAAGGAAAAATAAGAGCAGGGATTGAATAACGCACACCAGGAAAAAATACTAAAGCTATATTATTATCTTTGGATACCTCCCAGAAGTGTCATTGTTTTAACTATATTTCTGAGATGCGGGGCTTTGCATGGCTAGGTGAATGAATTAACTACTGTCATAAAACAACCGAGGAGGAAGCATGAAGAAGGAATTAGAAAGTGCTTACCATTCCAATTAAAATGCCTCTAGAAATACTGATAAATGTCTATGAGGTGTGGATATTACTCATTACAATAGTCTTCTTCATCATCACCAAGGTTTTTATACTTACCCATTAATTAAATATATATCCTGCAAATGTTCAACAAATTTTGAATTTATAGATAGAATGATATGAGAAAATGTTTATTTTAGATTGAATTCTGGCCATAGTGTCCTTAAAGGTGTGACTTAGGGCAATTTTCTGATTCAAAAACTAAGGTTTCTTTTGCATGACTTCACAAAATAATGTTGAAGCCTATTTCTCAACTGTCAATCTAGCATAGATGAACTATATGACCTATTTTTCAATATGGATTGACAAAACTTCCATCAACTAGCAATCCAGCCTAGATGAAATTAAATGCTCTAAAATAATTTTTACAAGACTTCTCCAAAATCCCCCTATTACATTGAAAATAATAGACTTTATGGAAAAATACATATACAAGATATTACTAGCCTTCAGAAATCAAATTCTATTAATAAACTAAAAATAAAAACAATCTCTATTTTGTCACATGAAATTTGGAATTGCAGGAGTCAAATTCCGCTAAATCTGGGTTTGATTCTTATAACCTCTTCAAAACCTTGAAATGACATGCAGTTTTCCCCTAAAAATATTCCAACTTCCCTTTAAACAAGGAAAGCACTGGAACCTATGAGGCACCACGTGGCGGCCTCTGGTTGGGCCACATGTCACGAGTTGTTTTGGGGGTTATGGATTATGGTTTAAAAGTCACGATTTAAGAGAATAAGGGGTTAGTGCTTAGGGGGTTCATGGATTCCAGGTTAGGAGTTCATGGCTTAAGGTTTAATGCGTCAAGGGTTTGATGGCTTATGAGTTATGAGAATAGGGGATAAGAGATTATGGCTTAGTGCTTAAGGGATAGGTAATCTAGTGGTTATGGGTCAATGGATTATTGGTTGTGATAATGGGGCCCCTGATACCCTTATCACCACTATCGGTTAATGGATTATTGGTTGTGATAATGGGGGACCTGATACCCTTATCACCACTATCGGGGATTCCCCTTTCAATTTCTCTTGTTACCTTCCCTCTAGGCCCCCTAGCCCCTATGACAATAGGTCTTAATCCCCATTCTCATTCTCTAATGCGTGGATTATAGACCTTAGTAAACCATGCTTGGACATCCCACTTATACCCAGCCATGCTACATGTGTGTCCCCTACTCCTATTTAATACACCACAAAATACTCCTCCCACGTCCTTTTCAGTCATATCATTCAACTTATCCTAACATTATGGGTGAAATTGGTGTTTATGTTGTAAATAGAACAAAGAAAAAAATTACTTGTTTTTTCTATTGAGAAGATGTAGAAATTGATTGTCCTCATTGGAATGTGTGTGCATCAATATACATTATCTTCTTTTCCGATCTTATACATGAATAATCATTTGTTCATACTCCATCCTATCGATGGAGTCTTGTATCAAAAAGGTATCGATGGGCAGTTTAAAAGATTCTTTTGAAGCTTGTGTGTTTTGGTATTTAGCTCCTTGAGAATGTGTCTAAAAGATAGCTATTCTGAAGAGTTGGGGGAATCTATTATATCATGTAGGATGGGATGTAGGGAGATGTTTTCTATCATGAATTATTGACCCAATTGATCATGATTTTTTAATCCCCCATGATCTATAGGGATTTGACTCTTTCGATGGATGCAATTTCGAGAAGGGTACAAAGAGAAATGGAATCAAATTAGTTGTTGGAGCCTTAACTTTGGGTATATCTTACTTTCTCGCTATAATACTGGGAGAGGAAGAGTACCACACCCACTTTGTTGCTGGGTGGTATAACTTGTGCAACACCATAAAAAAAGTCACAGGGGAATCCAAGAGGGAGTGGATGAATTACCAGAATCACTTATTTTTTTGGTTTAGATTGAATCTTCTCTTCCAAACACTATTTTTTATCAATTCAATTGTGAGCTTTGTTATAATTTCTCGTGAAAAAAATGTGTTGTTGTTCCAATCCCACTAGATATTTCTGATTAGAATGCATCAGAAACCTTTATAATAATATTTCATGATGTCGAGTAACTAAGTTTTGAAATTTTCTTCGAAGCTTAGATAGGACCACGAGGCTATCATGTTCAATTTTTCAAGGGTGGTGGTGATGACCTACAATGTGTTGGGACAAGATATAAATAAGTGTGAAGAAATATCATCATATGACTTGCCTAAAGCATATATGTTGGGGTGATTTGTAAACTATCATGGATATTTCTCGTGAAAAAAATGTGTTGTTGTTCCAATCCCACCAAATATTGCTGATTAGAATGCATGGGAAAACTTTTTAATAATCTTCCATGATGTTGTGTAACTAATTTTTGAAATTTTCTTCCAAACTTAGATAGGACCACGAGATTGCAAGGGAGGTGGTGATGACCTACATTGTGTTGGGACAAGTGATAAATAAGTCTGAATAAATATCATCATATTACTTGCATAAAGGATATATGTTTAGGTGATTCGTAAACTATCATGGATATTTCTTGTGAAAAAAATGTGTTGCTATTCTAATCCCAATAGATATTGCTGACTATAATGCATGGAAAACCTATTTAATAATCTTCCATGATGTTGTGTAACGAAGTTTTGAAATTTTGTTCCAAGCTTAGATAGGACCACAAGCCTACCATGTTAAATTTTGCAAGGGCAGTGGTTTCTCCATATTATGGGTGTTGGCCTCTCTCTGAATAGTTTCTCCATCGCAACATACAGCTCCACATCGGACATCTTCTCGACGCATGCGTCCTCCTCATTGGAATTTTCTCCCTTCTCTCTTCGGGCTGGACTCCTATACACTTGCCTAACTTCTTTAATGGTCCCTCCCATTCTTTGGGATCCCATATGACCTTCTCTTTCCTTTTTCATATGCGATGCCTTTTCATTGTCTTGTCGATTACTCTCCTACTCTTCAAACTCTTTCATCTCCCTTTCCTGCTACTTCTCAACAATCTGCGCCCTTCAATGTGCTCGTTGCTCTCTAAGTTTACTGGAGGTTTCAACATCCATATCCCTATTCCCCCTTCTTACTTACTCATAGAATCTTTCCCTCAGTTCCTTTCCCCAGTACTGTAAGTTTAAGTCTCCATCTCAGGGCTTTGGAATGACATCAAGCCCTCGTCCACCATTAGAGCTTTAATCCACAACAGGATTTCCTTCAACAGTTCTCTCTGCAACCCAGATCTAAATATGTCTTCGTATTTTGTAAAATATTGGTAACACATGGCTGAAAATTCCACAATGTACCCCTCCAAGGTAGATTGTACCCAAAAATCTACTGCTCGGGTTACATTGGTATCCAACCGATGGAGTGCTACTAGATTTATGTGCGTCCAACTATAACAGACTCTAACTGATCCTCCTGAGAGTGACTTGATTTGAAGTCTCTGCAACCAATTATAAATTTCTTCGGGAAATTTTCCCAGAAAATACAATACAGGTCACTCGTAGATTTAGAAAATAGGACCCGATCTTTGATAGTCTTTTCCCTCTGTTGTGAAAGTTCTTCTTGTTGTGATATGAACTAATCTAAGTGATTATACCACCATCTTCATAGTTCCTTCCTGGAGATCCATGATACCATGATCTACCTTCTAAATGAGTTTTCAAGTCCTGACAACGGAACCGTTTATTGGAGAAAAAAGAGGTCTCTAGTCAAGACCTAGGTTCAGGCTTGAGGCGAACAAGTTTTCCACTGTAGTCTAGAAAAACGCCGACATTTTCACCCTACTCCAAAGGGTAGGGCATCTCACCCGAGGCGTATCATGATGGTAGTAATATTAGAAGCTAGATCAGTTAGAAGAAAAATGTAAACATGGATAACAGGTATCGGAACTTGGAAGCAACACACATATCTAAACTCTACAAAGGAACTAGCATTCATCAACACATGTTCAGAATGTTGTATTAAAATTTAATTTAAGCATACATTCATCGTAAGAAAATAACCATCAATCAAATCGCGACATTACACACATCAACAACCCGATTTCATTATCAATAACAGAATGGCATACATGTGCTCCAAAGAGTCTATTACAGTTTTATTCCAGTACACAGAATTCTCACAGAGCTCTCCCGAGGTTCTTCTTTTTGCATCAGCCTCTTCCTGAATTGAATAACTACCTAAATCCTCCTCTGCTAGCTGACTGCCTATTTTACATAATTTAAGTTTCCAAGTGATTTTTTATTGTCTATTGCATATATTTTATCTCTCTCCTGGTGTGTTAGCTGATGTTTGTTAAAATACATTCTACAGGCTATGATGTCTATAATGAAATGAGAAAAACAAGATCTATTAAACCAACGTCAACGTTTGAAATTTACTTCCAAGGGAACACCATGTGTACATATACGTATCGCAAATTTTTTTTTGCAATGGATGTATGGATCGCCTTTGGAAGATCATTTAAATTTTATTTTTCTTGCAAGCCCTCTGTCCTGAATTTTAGGCATAAATTTGTTAATATTTTCTCTTGATATTGCAGTGGCAGCCCATTTATTAAAGAAAATATTGAAGCTTCCTGAATTATGTCCCTCTATGGTTAAAATGGAACTTAAATCTTAGAATTAAAGAGATAATTTCTTTCTCTAAATTTTTGTATAGAAGCCCAAGAAAAAACTCAAAAAAGAAGGCATTCCTTTATCATTAGACAGTACTTACCAGCTAGAAAAGGAAATCATGACACACTGCATGGAAAAGATACACTTTTTCAATAATTGATAAAAGAAAAAAGTTTGCAATGGATGTACGGATCACCTTTGGAAGATCATTTAAAGTTTATTCTTCTTGCAAGCCCTCTATCCTGAATTTTAGGCATAAATGTGCTAACATTTGCTGTTGATATTGCAATGGTATCCCATTTCTTAAATAAAATATTGAAGAAATTTACAGATTAATACATATTTTATTAATGAAGTCAAATCTCTTATTAAAGAGAATATATATATATATATATATATATATATATATATATATATATATATATATATATATATATATATATATATATATATATATATATATATATATATATTTATAAAAATTAGTCTACTAAGAATATATTACTTGCAAATCTCCTGCTCCAGCCTGTGTCATGCCCAACTAAATTTCTCATGTTTCATATCAAGTATGCAGTCATACCCAAATTGAATAACATGAGGAAGATATCAAATATCAATTCTCTAGTATTTTGAGCATGCAGATATCCATACCCAACAGTGGTCAGAGTCGTAATGGAGCAATAGACTGAGGTAACATTGTTAATCCATAAGCCTTTTGTTACAAAATATGGAGTTGCAGCACCAATCCATGTATTTCTCGCTTCATGATATCTAGCATCAAGGAGATAATTAAATCAACCATCATAGTGAACCACAAATTGTGTTACCTGCATAGTGGAGTCAATGCGGCTTCTAGTTCAATGTGGGTCAACACTATTTGCAATTACAGAGAATGTTCCAAAAAATTTAGGCAAAATAGGATCATGTATGCTTAAAAAAATTACCTTTGCACAGTGTGTACAAAAGTGATAAGATCGGATATCTTTCTATATCCTTATGAATAGAGTGGTGACTCACCTTAACTGTGGTTTACCTGGAGTTGGAAGGCCAAATAAATGAATGGAATCTCTGCAAAAAAAACATGCCATGTTACAATAGCCATGACTCCAAGATTGTTGTAAGCTTGCATAGTAGCTAACATGCAAGGAATGCAAGGAATTCCAAGGGAGTAGAAACAAGAAGAATAAAATATGGGTTAAAAAAGCAAAGGGGCTGAATATTCCTAAAGCTCATCAAGTTGAATATTTTTCAAGAAAATTTAAGGAAATGAGGTTCTTGAGACAGGAATTCAAAGGGTTAGCAGATAATCCCTCGACAAAAATAGGGAACTGTCTCAATATTCCATACCTCTAGTTCAATATTCTCCCAAAAGAAGAAATATGAAGCTCTAGAAGGGTAGTTTTCCTGTTTGTCCTCATCAAGGTATGTAATTTTTAGGCCTAGACCCTTGCTCTCAGTAGAAAATAAATTAATTATTTTTTAGACATTCCTTGTCTTGTAATGATATTCTTAATGGTGATTTAGAGCCTAGACGTCCCAATAATTTAACCAATCCTGCAACCTTGGCCCCCCAAAATCCTGCAAATGAGAAGCCTATGAGTTTGATAGGCAATAATATTAGTCTAGAAGAGATGTCCTTAAAGGAGGAAAGTGTTAAGACCAAAAAAAATCTCTTATTTCAAGCTACAGTCTAAGGATAAGGAAGGAATTATCAATAGAAGAGAATGGAGAATTATAGAGTTGGTTGGCATTAGTTACTGATCAGCCACCTCCTGTTGCAAGGAAACATCACATTTCAGTTGCCAAATATAAAGCTTTCAAAGAATTTAAAGAAGGGAAACAATTTTATATAACTTGGGTACTCAGATAAGGGAAGACCGAGAAGAAGTTTCCTTAATGATTATTCGCAGTCTAAATGTTAGAAAGGTTGGGGATACCCTTAAGCGGTTATAGCCCTAAAGACACTATTCACAGTTTATAGACTAGATATTTTCCTATTACAAGAAACTTTTTGTTTTTGTTTAAAATTTGTGGAGGTTCTTCCTACCTTTGTGAAGAGGTGGAATTTTTTTCTTTTTGTATTGAATGGTTGTCGGTTGGCCTATGTCAACTACAGATTATTGTAGCTACCAGTTGATAGAATAATAACACCCAACACTGATACACAAATAGAGAATTAATACCACACTATTAGATATTCTTGAACAACGCCATAGAAATGTACGTTACGAGCGTCTTCCACAATATTGGGTGTTACATCATGTATATGGTCCTTATATTGATTGTATGGTTGATACAAGGATGAATAAAAAGTCAACAAGAAGAGCTAATGCCTAGAAATGAGAATAAATAATTTTCCATCAGTGCTCACATCGCCATGCTGTAGATGCAACTTGGGCTTCATTGAATTTTCTGGCCGACGTAATGTCGATTAATGTTCGGCTGTACTTATGTAAAACTTTGGCCGAGCTTTTGTAAAAACTTCAGCCGAACTTTTGTGTCGTTAGAATTGACGGTCCGTGGGGACAAAAATAATTTGACTGAACTTTTTTAAAATTTCATCCGAGCTAACACGTCTGCTATTACGGAACAGCTCGGCCCTGAAAACATTTTTTCAAGTTTGGAATGATTAAACTCTGTGAAAATTTATGAATTAGCTGTCAGAACCAAGACAAGAATTTGCAGAATTCAATCTACTTTCAGGAAATATAACTTTTATGGAATTTCATAAATATTTACTAATTTTAATTAATTTTGTAGTAAAATGGATGCAAATAATTTCACAAGGTCATTATGAATCAGTGAAATCAATATTTTTTATCTTCCAAAATACACTGTAAAAAAAATTGAAAGAAGTATGGTGTATTGCATTGGTCTGTCGTCTGTAATGGGTAGTTTTTAGATTTTTAGTTTATAACTTATATATTGAGAAATTTTGTGCGAGCCAAAACATATTCAAAATATGAATTTTTTTCATATTGGATCAGTTCAAAAAATTCTAGTAATTATATATGCATTAGTTGGTTTCGTAAATATAACGAAACCAAAGTAGACACTGTCTAGATTGTTGTAACACATTTTGTTTCTCAAAAACACAAAGTTTTCAAAGAATACACCAATTCGTTTGAACATGACTTTAGATGAATCCTTTGATTGTTAAAGAACACACACTCAAAGAAATGTTAAGTTGAAATATCAAATGTGTATAAACAAATTCCAAAAAATAAGTAATAAAAAGCTAATAAATTTTCTGACAAATTTTATTTTTATCGTAAAATTAAATTCTAAACAGAAAATTTGTTTTGGCTTGCAGAAAATTGAAGAACAAAAAAAATGATATTTTTTCTAAAAAAGGGCAAAAAGTGTAACCCAACTTCCCAAAAAAGGGCAAAAAGTGTAACAAGATACTCCTAAAAATGTTCAAATCAGACAAGAAATAATTGAACAAATTCAGCTATGGGAAATGCCATTTTTGGAGAGTGCAGAACCTACTTTAGATGAGCAGGTAAAATTATTTTAATTTTTTATAATTTCATTTGTTACGTTTAGGATAATTATTTTATAAATGAAAGTACTGTCATATTTTGGTTTTATTTTTAATAGTTCCACAATTTCATTGTAGATACAGGAAATAAGTGACAAAGTGCCCAATGTACCTATAAGGGCATCTACGTCAACCCCCAAGACTACAACAATATCATCAGTAACTACACAAGGAATGCAAGAAGTTACAATCTTGCACACTTCAGAAGGAAATGTCTTAAAGTATGAAATGGGGTTAAAATTTTATCACTTTATTTTTCGTCGTGTAGAACAATTATTTGGCAATAGCATCCAAATGGATTGGAGGAAGAAAACCAATGCTAAAAAATAAGAACTATTTAAAGATGTTGTAATATAATTTGATAATCCTGGTTCTGATAAAGAAATTATTCTAGAGATTGCATGTAAATACATTCACTCAAAAAGAGACAATTTTAGGTCAAAGTTAAAAAAAAACTTGATGTATCCATATCCAGCTTGGATCACAGACCAAGTGATGTGGGATGAACTTATAAAAGATTCCAAGTTTCTGAGGAAGCTACGCAATAATCCAAACTATAGGCCATTTGTACAAAGAGGAGGTAAAATACGCCTTCAAGATACAATGAAAGAAACCTAAGCTAGGGTGTCAAGAATAGGATCTCATAAATTAGGCTCTCGTGGATATAATAGCATTTGTGGTGCCATGGTAGGTGAATATTTTCATCTATTATATTTCCTATTTTAGGGAAAATAACCATGGTCATGTTGATTTAATTGTATCTTATTAGTCATTATACCTTATAAATATGATTATATTGGTTAATGTAGGTTCACCAATTTCAAAAGGAAGCTTTAGAGGAAGAATTAAAATATGTTTTATTACATGGTTCCCAACGTCTTCGACAACACAAGATAGATCAAGGGGGAAAATTAATTACTGGTTATGAATATGAGGTTAGTTGTTTATAATATCTTATGAATTATGCAATAATTTAATTGGAGGTATAATGTTATTTTAACAAGTTAAATTGTGTTTTGTATAGGAATCCAAACAAATTAAATCATCAGGTGAAACATCTAGGAGTGAGCATGAGGAAGAGATACAATAACATGATGAATCGTTTGTTGCACACAATCATTCAATTTTCATTCATGAACCATGGGAAGAAACCATTGTTGAATTTCAGCAAATGGGAGACAAAAGTAAGGACGAGGGTGTTCAATGTGATGAGCAATCCACACCCACAATTATAGTAGTGCCTTGTATAAAGAGGAAAAAAATAATTGATATGTGTTAAATGTTATTAACTTGAATGTGCATCTCTCCAGCTTCTAAGGAGTTCACTAGGTTGTGAGGGTCCAAACATAAACTAATTCTGTGTGTACCAAAATAGATTTTGAAGACACTTTGTTTTTTGAATTTTGTGGAACAAAATAAATTTTGAAAGTACTTTGTTTTCCTGCGGCACTATTCACTACAAAGAAAAGTCCCTCTAACAGAGGTTATAAAGGAGGTTTTTAGTGTTAAAAAATTGGCCAAAATTTTCAAAAAAACATTTTCTACAACATCTTTTTATGGTTATAGAGGTTTTGGTGGAGCTTTTAACGGAAATTCAACACAACTAAAAAAGCTGGGCGGTCAGTGGTTATTACGGATGTTTTTTTCATCAGTGTGCTACTCGAGCTTTAATGCACTAGTGCATACATGTAGAAGGTTCCCCGAGGTGGTCAAACAAGAATGCACTAGGTTGTTAAAGTATAAAACCACACTAGGCGTAGTGTTGGTGATACAACACATGGGGCCGTTCTAATTGGTCTAGGGATTTGTGTGGTGCCCATAGTACGTATCAATGCACAGGTGCGTAGACTTATAGAAACACACTAGTGCATAGTGTCACACAAATGCGCCAAGATTTATAATTGGTATCGGTACTCGTGCGGTGCCCTTAGGTCGTACAAATGCATCGGTACGTATAGACACATAAACGCACCGGTGTGTAGTATCACACAAACACACCAAGATTTATAATTGTTATCATTACATAAATGCACTGGTGTGCAGTATCACACAAACGCACCGATATTTATAATTGGTATTGGTATTCGTGAGGTGCCTATAGGTCATACAAATGCACCAAGATTTATAATTGGTATCGATATTTTTGCGATGCCCAGAGGTCATAGAAACGGACCGGTAAACTTCAGAATACAAACGCACCAGTGTACAGTGATTGACATGCACTAGTTTTCATTTTTTATTGTTTAGAAACATCGACCTGTGACAGTGCAGTTATTGTGATTTTTAAAAATTCAATATTCATTAAAATTCGACACATCTTATAACAGTATTCATATTAATTAAATTTTTATTAATACAATTGAATGTGATTTTTGGATTAATTTGTTATATCATATCATAATTATTGTGATTTTTTAAAATTCATTATTCATCAAAAGTTGACACATATATATCTTATAACAACATTCATATGAATTAAATTTTTATTATTGCGTTTGAATGTGATGTTTGGATTAATTTGTTATATCATATCATCAAATTTCACATCTCTTTATTGTAATATTTAATCATCCATAAATTTAATTAGTGGTGTTATATTTCACACCGACAATGGACAACGCAATAGAATAAATTGAAACATATATCTATCTATCTATATATATATATATATATATATATATATATATATATATATATATATAAGACAGTCTTTGTCATACAAAATGGGATAGTTATTGGGACTATATCCATTACATTAAAAAAAATGTCTAATTTCACAGGATAATATTTCAAAAAATACAACGCCTTGCTTTGATATCCAAACATAGTGATCGTCATTCTTCGCTTGAACTGCTATCCCTGCTAGAGCTACTTCCATGACTTGGGTTATTTTCAAGAATGTTTGGTTCATGGTGTTGATTGTTTTCTTCTTCTTCACCTTCCATCTACAAACATAAAAATAAATTGTAATGAGTGTATATACATTGGTAAGAATAATGAAAATTGCAATATTAAATAATATAAATCAATGTAAATAAAAAAGAAATGACACACCATTGCAACAATTGACTCATAAACTATACACATTCTTTCAAAACCATGTAACATGCCATATTTCAAGATTTCATACGTTGGCGCAGTTCCATACTTTGTTTCCTGCAAGTTTTATACCCCATAAAAATCATATATTTAATATAAAATAATTTTTTGTTCTATCAATTATAGACGGAGCTAAGTAAAACAAGATTGATAGATGCTTACAAATTCCACAATCAAGTTCTGATATGCCAACATATACTCACAACCCATATTTAACCCAATTTCAATCAATTCCTCTGATGGTTCTTCTTTTATGTTAGCACTTGTTTGAAGACATTCAATGATGAATTTTGTAAAACAACTTAAAAAACACAAAAATTAAATCTAGTTCAGTTGTTATAAGGAAGTAAAAATTACTCACAAACTTAGATATCAACACTTTTCTTGCTTGTCGTCCTATTTTATGTGTTGAATGGGTTCCATTTTCTTTTCTTTTCTGCAAGGAAATACTTGAAAATTAATATTTAATGTTAAATTGTTTATTTATTGTACCTAATGATCAAAAAATTCAATGATTACAGATTACATTTGAAGCACGTTGTTGTTGAGATGGCTCCTCCTGCGATGCAATTTTGTCGATTTCTTTGACCATCTCCTTGTACACCATTTTGGACATTCCTACTGGCATATTTCCGATATCAGCTCGTTCATCTTTTCAGATTTTCATAATCTTTCTGAAAATGTAACATGACAATAAACTATTTAATTTTTATATTGATATATGAAAAGTAAATATAACAAAAGCGACATTTATAAATAATTCTAGACAAACATTTAAAGGAATATTAATTTTTCATTCCTTCTTTTTTGTTGTTGTAATTTTTTGCTATTAAAAGTCTGACATGTCTCATTGACCAATTCTTTGGAAACTCTTCCTGTAGTTTAGATAAAATTTGGTTCTTGGAATCATTAGATTGGTTTTTTTATTGTAAGTGGAAAGAAATTCTATAGATTTGTTCCACTAGACCCCTCAAACTTTTGTAAAATATTTTCCCCCTTTCATTAACCTCCTACACCACTCCAGATGAGCTAAGGACCAATTCATTTGTTTGTGTTCTATTCTTCTTTCATAAAATGTATTCTTTCTGATTTAGTCTTGTGAACATAAAAATATGTTAAAATTGTGACCCCCTTTAACCATATATTTCTAATAATTTAATTATATTCTATTATTTAGAAAATTAAAAGCTCATAATGAGATCGATAGTATTTTTTCATTCACATGATTCATCCTTTTGCAATTTTTCCATCAAGCTTTTACGCTCTTCTGGTCCTAGATCAGAAATAATCTTATCAATCTTCGTCATTTTGTGGCTCTACATGATACATAGTAAACAATACATATTAGTTAAACTTACATATAGTTCAAAAATAATATTTTTTGTAAAGAATTTACAAAGAACTTTCCTTTTTTGCTTTTCTTGATGTGTTATCAGTATTTTTGTTACTTGATCTCTTGTCAGTCATTTATTTTTCAATATCAAACCTATACGATACCATTCATTAATATATTTATGAATAAATTGTCAACTTTTCAGGTAAAAAAAAAAAATCTCAAGAAACCGGTGCGCCATTCATGGGGTACGCACCAATGCCGGTGCGTGGGGGTCTTATAAACACACCACACAAATAGTATAATAGACCGTATGGTGTTCTATGTCAACAAGGAGCATTGGTGCATTACATGTCAACCACCACACCCATTAACACATAAAATAATAGAAATCGTCCAGTGTAAGTTCTTGTAGCATAAACCGGTGCCATATTTTACATATGGCACACTAATTAAAAGAATTTTTTTTTTAATTTTTTATCATAGTACTTTCACGATGCGCTTGTACAATATAGAGCACCGGTGTGCTAGGTTATGCCAGGCACACCGATGAATAAAAAAATCTATTTTTTTTTTAATTCACACAAGGCCCGACATGGATTGGGATGCGACTATGTAAATCGTCCCGTCGGTTGGATGTCCTAGGTCTATATTTGGCAATAAAAACCCTATAAATATAAATCGAAAAACCCTAATCCTGAAATCAAAGAAATATGGAGAAGAAAGGGTAGAAACGAAAAGAATCTAGGGTTTGTTTCTAAAATGGATTTTTTTTTGTGTGAAACAGAACGTTCGCGGTGTGCCATAATGAAATAGCGCACCGGCGGCATATTTTACGTATGGTGCACCGAGAAAAAAAAATAAAAATATTTTTTAATTTTTTATCACAGTACTTTCGCGATGCGCTGGGATAATAGAGTGCACCAGTGGGCTAGGTTACGTAGGGCGCACTGATGAAAAAAAATCTGTTTTTTTAATTTTACGGAAGGGCCGACATGGAGTGGGATTCGACTATGAATTTCATGTCGTGGGTTGGATGTCTTAGGCTTATATTTAGCAATACAATCCCTATAAATATAAATTGAAAAGCCCTAATTCTGAAATCATAGAAAGAGGGAGAAGAAAAGGTAGAAAAAAAAAGAATGTAGGGTTTGTTTCTAAAATGATTTTTTTTTTGTATGAAACAACATGTTAGCAGTGCGCCATAAAGAAATAGTGCATCAGCGGCATATTTTACATATGGCGCACTGAGAAAAGAATATATATTTTTTGAATTTTTTATCATAGTACTTTCGCGGTGCACTGGGATAATCCAGCACACCGGTGCAATAGGTTACGCCGGGCGCATCGATGAAAAAAAATCTGTGTTTTTTTATTTCACGAAAGGGTCAACATGGATTGGGATCCGACTATGAAATTCGTCCCATCATTTGGATGTCTTACAACTATATTTATCAATACAAACCCTATAAATATAAATTGAAAAGCCCTAATTTTAAAATCACTGAAAGAGGGAGAAGAAAGGGCAGAAACAAAAATAATCTAGGGTTTGTTTCTAAAAATGGATTTATTTTTGGTTTCTGAATACCTCATAAAACAATTAAACAACGTATAAATATAAATTGAAAATCTCTAATTTTGAAATCACAAAAAGAGGGAGAAGAAAGGGCAGAAAGAAAAAGAATGTAGTGTTTGTTTCTAAAAATGGTTTTTTTTTTGGTTTCTGAATACCGTAGAAAAAAGTAAAAATAACAATGAAATTTGATTTTGTTCTTTTACTACATAAAAAAAACTGCAGAAAAAGTAAAAAAACAATAAATTTTGATTTTTTTTCTTTTACTACATAAAAAAACTGCAAAAAAAGTAAAAGAAACAATAAAATTTATTCACGAGATCGTTTGAAATTCTATGCTACAGGGTTTGAATCACCAGAGGTTTGGAATTCTGATTTTCTGAATACTTATGTTCGAACGTATTTCCCTGCTCCATAGTGCTCTCATGCTCTGTTTTCTCCAGATATGTCTCTTGCAAGTCTCTTGCTGATTTATTTTGCAAAAATAGTGAAATAATGAAAAATGTTTAGTATTTAAAGAAATGTTTTATGAAATTATATTTTCAAAAATATTTTCCGCCCATTTTTCAATTTATCGTTTTTTTTTCACTTAAAGAAAATAGAGTTGCGCCTTTTTTATTTGCAATTATTCATCACCGGTGTGTCCCTTAATCGAATTGCACTGGTACGTCTCTGTATAAAATGACATCGGTGTGCATTACCAAAAACGCACCGGTGCGGTGATCTGTACATTAGGCACTAAAATTACTTTTAGGTGTGTGCACCAAAATTTATTCTTGTTTTTCTCAAATGCAGGGAGAAAATATCATAATTATATCAAATGGAAATTTCTTCAAAATCTAGCTCGTTCCATAATATTTCTCAAAGTCTATCGCAGAGTTCTCCCTATCCATCTCGAGACATAATATTTACTTCAGATTTTATTTATAATTACACTATCTAATTGAATTTATCTTTTTTATCCATGCAGTCAATCATGCACAACTTAATTAAATTTATAATGTATATAAATTTGCAGGTTCATGCAGATTCAACATTGATTTCAGATGCACAAAATATTCAAACTACTTCAAAACATCGAAAGTTCTTATTAGGAGCTGCATACCGCAAGGCACATTTGGTAGATGAAAATGGACAGCCGCTTCAACCTGCCAATTGTAACAATATTGCATCTTCTAGTCACAATTCAAGGAAAATGATGGTAATAATTGTAATTGTTTGGTATATTGATTAATATTTAATTATTTCAACATCAAACCAATTTATAATCATGCAATATTGTCAACGAAGTTATTAATTGATACCATATATTCTGTACTAATCATGTTCAAATATATTTTTTAAATTTTTTTTAGGATTCTAGTGATGATGAACGACCTACCTACCATCTTCCGTTGCACCCCACGACAATGTCAAATCGAGAGAAGGCTGAATTAAGAGAAAAAATCGGAGAGGAACGATACCAAGAATGGTTGCATCAACCACTGATTCAATTCCCACTACATCTAGATTCACCAATTAGGAATGACTACAACAATAGTATTTCTTCACAAGCTGGCAATGGAGGCAATCAAATAGAGGTTGGTATGGATGATTACTTAAGGGATACAACTACCATGGATACAATGTTGTTAGATGCATTCCAAAATGATGATCAGCCAGGGGATGATGCTCATATCGCTGACACCTTTTTCGAAAGCCTTAAATTTGCTTCCATCACCCCTCTCTTTGGACCTGGCGGTCAGTCAAAGTATACCCAGTTTGGGACAACGTTGTTACTGTACAACTTGAAAGCAAAGTTTGGCTTGTCGAATGTATGTTTCTCGAAAATTTTGAGGTAAGTTACCATAAAGTAATCCCTTATATAAATTTGAAATATAATCAATACACTGCAGTGAACATTACAAATGGTAAATTTTATGAACATTAATAATTATATTGACATTAATTTACATTTATTAATATATTTTTCCATGATCACCAACTACAGTTTATTCAAAGATAAGGTTCTCCCGAGTGATAATGTCTTGCCTCTTAGCTACGAAGAGGCAAAGAAATTATTGAAAATGTTGGGTGTTTAGTACATATCATAGCATGCATGTCCAAATCATTGTATTCTATATAGAGTATAATATGCAGACAAAGAGATGTGTCTGAAATGTGGGCATGACAGGTATGATAAATAAAAAAAGAAGAGTAAATCACATAGTGGTCCTCCTTTTAAGATATTCAGGCACATGCCTATAATCCCAAGGATTCAAAGGCTCTTTCATTGCAAAGAATTAAATATGTTGCAGGGATGGCATGCCTCACACAAAACTGAGTTGGGAGTTATGTGAATCCCAACTGATTTAATAGCCATGAAGCATATAGAGGATACATGGTCTGAAAAATTCAAGGATGAAGTATGAATTCTACGACTCAGCATAGCCATGGATGGCTTCAACGCATATTCCCTCCAGAACATCAACTATTTTGTTTGGCTTGTAGTAGTGATTAATAACAATATCCCCCCATAGTTTTTTGTGAAGAATGAACATCTTACGTTGGCTCTCATAGTCCCTGGTAGAAGACAAGTGAAGAATGTGGATGTCTACTTACAATCACTGGTAGATGAATTGAAGGAATTATGGGATGGGATAAATGTACACGATGTATCAAGACCCATCGCAGTAGAGAGGATTTTTAGGTTGTATGGCATATGTGCTTATACGACACATGATTATCCAGGCTTAGGAGTTTGCTATGGTAAATTACATGTTTAATTTATTGATTTGTTTATATACATAACAATATTATTTCACATATTAGTTATTTAATTCGTTGTAATATTTGTTCTAGTCTTCATGATATTGTTTAATGTGCCATGAATATTAATTAATGCATACAATAATCTCATAGGTCTTGTAACAAAAGGTTATTTTGGATGTAAATGTTGTGGACCTTCTCTGAAAGCTAGATGGTCCAACAACCTACGAAAGCCAATGTATGATTTCTCCAGGGTATTCCTACCAGAAGAACACTCTTACAGAAGAGAAACATCCACTTTCAACGATAAATGAGAGAGAAACCAAAGGCCTCCAATAATGACACCAGCTGAATGGCTTAGAGCATATGAGAGATAGAAGGAGAAATACTTCATATAAATGTTTGATTCAAATGGGGAGCCTATGTTCGATGACCTAGATTTCTTCAATATCTATGTTGAGAAATTTCCCATTGGGATGAAAAGGAAATTTATCTTTTATAACCTCCACTACAAGATAAAAGGACATTGGTGAGGGGTGAAAAATGTCACCATTAGCTCATTAGTGAGGTTCAAAAGAGCTTTTTTCACCAAAGGTGGCGTCACCGAAAGTATAGGTGTTGTGGTGACATTCAAGGTTTGTCACCAATAATGATTTATAATGACAGATAGTGACTTTCACCATTTCATATGAGAAATGGTGATGGAAAATAGCCTCCATCACCAAAAAGCTGAACGTCACCAAAGGTGGCATCACCGAAAGTATGTGTTGTGGTGACATTCAGGGTCCATCATGAATATTGATTATAATGACAGATAGTGACCATCACCATTTCATATGAACAACAACGATTTTTTGTGATGGAACTTTCATGGCCACCACTATTGGTGCATATATATGGCGACGTTCGTTGAGTGTTACCATTTCATATTTGGTGAGGGTCAAAAAATGTCATGGTAAGCTCATTGGTGATATCAAGGTCTGTCATGAATAATGACTATAATGAGAAACAATGACCCTCACCATTTCATATCAACAACAACTATTTATGGTGACAGACCTTTCATGGTCATCACTATTGATGCGTATATATGGTGGCGTTCGTTGACCGTCACCATTTTATATTTTGGTGAGGGTCGAAAAATGTCACCATAAGCTCACTGGTGATGGTCAAAAGAGCATCCGTCATTAAAAAATGATCGTCGCCATTCCCTATGAATATCAGGGCATGATGGAATCGAACCACCAACCTCCTTTTTGTAAAGCATGTTCTCTTCCATTGAGCTAGCACCCTTTAAAGAATTAGACTTTAAACTAGAAATTTCCCCTAAAGGTGCAGAGATACACCGAAGAAATAGAAGATCTAGGAAGATCAAAAGTTGCTAGAAATAACATGTTCAATATACATAATAAAAGACAATAAGAAAAACTACGATATTCAATATACATAATAAAAAGACAATAACTCAATTGATTAATTTCCTCTATGATACCTAATATTTACCAAAACTATTCATGATTAAATACTTAATATTTACCAGAACTACCGATGATTAAATACGTTTATAATTTCAAGAAGGAACATGATTTCCTGTTAGAATTTTGTTGCTGTGTCATGTCATGATTTAATATGGAAAATGTTTAAATACAAACTAATTGGGATTTAATCCAAGGAGTGTTTAAAAACACGTAAATTTTAGAAATTAGCATGTTCATGTTACAATATGATTTTAAAACGGTCAGAGACCATAATTAAACTTCTATGAAATAACCATTTATGACAACAGGATAATGAGAATCTCAGGTAGCTACCACTAAAATCATCTTGATTTCCACCTATATCACATTGAAAGCTTCAGTGTTTTGGTTTACAATTAAATGCTTGTGCCAAAGGAGAGTAGAGCAAGACGAGATCAATAGTAAGACGCTAACATAGATAATGATGACAATGGTATCTATTTGTGCTCTCCTCATGGTGTTTAATAGGGAGAAAATTATATGTCTTACCCAACCCACCACAATTATTAACTTGGAGGGTATATTTATAAAAAACACAACACAATGGCCCATGACTGGGTATATAGATGCACCCTCTAACCATTGGCTTGTCATGGGGAATGATGCCGAAAGAGTTACAGAGGCAAGCTTCTATTTTCACTATTAGTATTAGGTTAGATTCAAAAGGTTATACATGAAAAAAATCTAAAAAAAATTAGAAGCTACAAAGTGGAAGTAATTATGGAGGCCATGTAAAGAAGAAAATTCTAGGCCAAATACAATTACCAGCATGCCTATACAACGAAAATTGTTGGTTCCATATACTAGTGAATAGACTATTTTCCATCCTTGGCAGTTGCCTTCGCCTTGTGCTTGGTATTGGCTTCCAACAACAAATGTATGTCTCTCTTCATTTTTACCCAGTTGACGGGAAAGGTTCTTATGGAAAGTAGTTCTACTTTGAGAACCATGGTCATTTCCTCCTTGAAGCAGTCCACAAACTCAAGATAAAACACTTCAAGAAATCCATTATTTTTCTCTATTTTATTGCACACCCACTTCACAAGATCTTCATCCTCTCCAATTTCTCGACCTATTGGTTGTCTTCCCATCAGCAACTCCAAGATCACCACTCCAAAACTATAGATATTACTTTTTTCGGTCGTTTCTCTATAGAAGTTATGTCTTGCTGAAATCCTTGCATTGGGGACTTTTTGTGTAGTGCTTCCTTCAAGTTCACTAAAAAAAATAACACTAACAAACTCCACCATGTTGATAATGGTAATCTAGGAATGGAAGGAACACAATTAATGTCAACCACAAGTGTTGAATTGCTAAAATGTACATGATCTAACTAATGAAGATCCTAACATCTATTGACTTCAATGAAATAGGTTTACATCACTAAGGAAATTAGATAATAGCATAATATGAGCAATAAAATTTTGAGTGATATTTATAGTGAAATCTGGATATGAACCTATGTTAAGGTTGGCCACACTATATTGAAATTTGAAGTCCAGAATGTGCACACATTAGCGTATCTAGGCTATAATGACAACCTTTCCACATCCCAACTAATCATTATCTCATGGAAATACTAGAACAAATGGAAAAGGTCTAATTTATAAAATAAACTTTCATGGTTCAGCTTTCTAGAGCTAACAAGTATATTGTTTATTCTAATTTCTAACAGTGCACTTTACTAGTATTCATTCATAACAAGCACTCATCTTTAGATTACTTGTCAATATAATGTATTTGATTTTTATCACCTTTGGATATTAAAAAAAAATTCTTATTATCCCAGCCCAATCTATACAAAGTGCATAATTTCAAATGCTAGTCCTTGTATAAACCAAAAGAATCTAGAGGTTGGGATTTCAAATACATTGAATTATTTGGAAAAGTTATAGCTACAAAATGTCCATGGAATATTATTTCCAAATAGGGACTCTAGAGGCAAGTGATATACCAAAAGCACATTGAACACCTTAACATGGAATAATGAGATAGGAAGGAAAACAACACTATCCAAAATGGGTCTATAGTCTAGAAATCATTGGCACTGACTTTCACTTTGGTAGGTGTAGGGTTAGTATGGGGAGTTGGAAAAGTGGATGAGATTATAATAGGGGCTAATCCATAGGTTTAATATGGATAAGCCTAAAGATTACCATTGGATTTTATTGCTACTCTGCAACGTCAAGGAATTTATACCCTGAGTTAGGGAGTCGACGCAATATCTGCCTCAATTTTGCAGCAAATATGGAAGAAAGGAAAGGAGTTTGGTTTTTAAAATATGTAAATATGCCACTAGAAGGTATTTGTGGATCAACATCAGAATATTCATACCAGAATAAGCAAGGAGGATGTTTTGTTATACTCAAGGAACCCTTCCCTGGGGGAATATACTCCTATGTTAGGGTACAAAGTAAAGTTTGTAGATACAACCTAGGAAGATGAGGCTTAGAGGTGAAAGATTCCATGGAAATCTTATGCTCCTCTAAATTCAAAGTTTTACATGCCATTAGTTCTTTGGAACAAAGCAGCAAATTGGAAAATACCTCAAAAATGCATCAAGAATGGTCCATGGTGGTGTACACTATGTAAGAACGAATGTTAACCAGTTGATCATTTATTTAAGAATTCTAAATATGCAGGTAACGTATGGGAAGAGATGAAGTAACTGAAAATTTGTAGGGAAGGGTGACAAGTGCAGACTATGGAGGAGGCTTTGAAGAACCAGACTGGGAATAAATAACTTAAAAGATTTAGAGATTTTCATGTTGTGGTTTCTTGGAGCATATCGTTAGCTTGAAATTTTGATATATTTAAGGAGAGATACATTCCTCCATTTCAATTTGCATATAAATACATGAAAAAATACAGAAACCCATGATGCGGAAGAAACCATGAATTGATAAATTGGGGCGACTTGTATGGTGCTAGCCAAGAGAAACATACTCTTTGTACTACAGGAGGTACCTTATTTCTAAATGATTCTATTGTCCTTAATTTGAATGCAATCTTGGGTGTAGTACTAATAACTATGTTGATTTGATGGATCTAATGATATTAATGAAACTGGCATCATACATGGAGGTGAGAAAATTGTTGATTTTTGGTGACTATAATTTGGTTACACACTAGATGAAGGTCTGCTACGAAATTGGGAATATGAATTTGCACCTTATGCTAGCTCAGATGAAAAAAATGGATACATTCTTCTCCAACATATCCTATCATTATGATTCTAGAGAACCTAACACAAGAGAAGATGATTTATCAAAATGACTACTTCTTGGAGTGGAGGTCAAAGAAGGAATCAACTAGCTAGAAATCTTGAAGATAATCGTTGTAGTTTGAAGTTGTCTACTAAGTGTTGAGTAGTAGGATGTTCAAATTCTGGTTTACTAATTTTTAGAATTGTTGAAACTCAAATAGTTTTTTTATGAAAAAATTATGTATATGGACTGTAATGTATTTTTGAGAACAGGATAAATAATGTATATTGCTTTTGTTTTGAAAATTTTGTTTGTTGTGAGACTAAATTAAAGGAAGTATGAGTATAATTTTCAAAGAGTGCTAGTACGCCTCTGGGTTTTATGCAGATGGTTATAATAATGTGAAAAAAAACATAATAAACAAGGACATTGTGTGGGTGAAAGAATGTGAAAATGAGAATGCAGATAGATATACATACCAAAGTATTGTTAGGGGTGTCATAGTACCATCCATTAACAAATGTTGGGAATATAACCTTGGTTGATCTTCTTAAACCTCAAATATCTAAAAAATACAGAAACACATCGTAAGAGTGAAATGCATTGTCATTTCAGAATTGATCGTTTCATTAGGAAAAAAATGCATATTGATTTCAATAAGTACTACATGTCTAGGGGTCCCATTAATGTTACATGTTTTTGTGTAAATATGCGCTACAAAAAAATAGATGTACCTTTTAAAAAAGGGGTTTTGGCTCAATTTTAATGAAGCAGCAGGTAGATCATCAGTTGGCTCGCTTACTCAAATGCTTATGCAACACCATAAGCAGCAGAGCCAAGTGCAGTGAGTTTTTCTACGTAGAGTCGGTCCATTAGTGATACCGAGACCAAACATCATGAATAACATGGCTAGTTGATCCAACCACCTCCGTGAGTGAGTTGAAGATTCTCAGTCTTGAGATAGAGACTCATATCCAACAATTCCATTTCCAGATTGAGATGAGATGCACCAGTAGTAGTTAGTTTCCCAATGCCTATGGATCCATGAACAACATTCCCATCTGTTAGATACCCACCAATGGTAGTAGATCGAGTTTAT
This sequence comes from Pinus albicaulis, assembly GCA_034641835.2. Classification (NCBI taxonomy): domain Eukaryota; kingdom Viridiplantae; phylum Streptophyta; class Pinopsida; order Pinales; family Pinaceae; genus Pinus; species Pinus albicaulis. The sequence goes on from CM076573.1 coordinate 132,887,675, forward strand.
TCTTCAGTTGGTTCTGTTTTTGATGGAATTTTATGCCAAACCTGTATTGTTGATTCAATAGAAGGAGAAACACCGCTTAATATCCCTCCCACCCACAGGGATTGGAGAAGCAGTAATCGATTGCACAATTGAATCAATCGGCTGAGTACTAGCAACCACACTAGTAGCACCCCACTACTAGTGGTTGTTCTAGATCAGGACCCAGACCCAAGGCCAACTGCGGTCGTGGAAAAAGTGTAGCTACAGCAGTGGATCCATTCGAAGGACCAGCAGGTGTAGCAACACTAGTTGTGGGAAAGGCATAGAAATAGGTTTTGAAATATATAGGTCGTCATAGGACCAACATAACCTATTGATTTAGATATTGAAATAGACATTCTGTTGAGCGAGGTAGTTGATTCAGTTGTTTCAGCCAATGATGATGCTTTTACACAATTCAGTAGGTGCTCTGCAACTATTGTTTCTTTATCCCAAAAAACTTAAAACAACCCCTTAATTGACTCCTCCTATATTCCAACCTTTATCTTTGCGCCACCCAATTTTCCTCTTTGGATCGGAGTAGTGACAGATAGATCCAATTTGTTCGTACAAGAACACAAGGCGGAACATTGTTCATTAAGGTTCCACCATCTGCTGACTCACTCAATACAAGTTATAAATTTAAGTGTGAGGTCTAAGTCCTCTATGTGGAGCTCGAGTAATTAATGGGTACTTGGTATAAAGTGAGTATCTGCATGCACTAATCACTCTTAGGGTGGGTGAATATAGTTTGTTGCACCAAATTCTGAGAAGAATGAATGAGCATTTTTCCAACCGACTATAATTGGAGGGGGGGAGGTTAAGGTTTAGGTAGTGGTCCTCCAATGAGAATGGAACCAACTACTTCATGAAGAGCTCTAATATGATAAGGTTTTTCCCTCTGGGGGTGAGGTCATGCCCTAAAAAGTATTATTATAGCATCCTATCCTTTTGAGAGAATCACTGCAGAGGGCCACCTACCACAGAGAGAAAGATTTGATCATGAAAAAATAATGAGATATTAATTAAAACATGAATAGTGTGTATCGACATCTGTATATTTTTAGATTGAAAAAAATTTATAAACTGAATGATAAAAATACGTTTAACTCATCCTCCACTTTATGCTTTGTCGAGATTTGAAACCAATACCCTTCAAAATCCTTTTTTTTCTGAGGGAGCTAATAAGAGTGATTAATTTTCCTCCATATGTATAAATTAACATTAGAGACTGGACTGGAAATTGAAATAAATATATACTAAATGCAGAGCACTCAGTAGCAACGATAAACATAGAGATTTCAGTTTAACATAACTAGTTATGAGAACCTACTAAAATGACGAAATCCATAAACTAATTCATCATACCTCTTAATGGACTGTAATTGCAATGTACTATAGTTAAGCTAAGAGAACACAACCATGGACTGACATAGAAGACTTGGAAAGGTTAGTGGGTTTTCCCAATCTTTCTTGTCTACATATATGCAAGAACACCCTTCAAAATAAATATTTGAAAGATTTGATCCTGAAAAAACAACCAGATATTAATTAAAACATGGATAGTGTGTATCAGCATTTGCATATTTTGAGATTGATAAAAATTTCATAAATTAAATTACAAAAAATACGATTAAATCATCCTCTTTTTATTCTCTTCCAACAAACATCAAACTCTCAGCCCAGCTCCGGGATGGGATACCTATTTAAGGGGTTACATGGGTAGCTTCAATACGTCCTTATATATCTCTTACTACCTTGGCATCACGACCATTCAAAAATGATCCCACAGACTCAAACGTGTGTCTGCGTTATTTCTTGACAAAATTAAGCTGTTACATCTTTCTTCTCTATTTTGAGTGGCTTAGAGAACAGACGCACATTAAATTTTGCTAAGAGATGTTCGTATGCTCATAGCTGTGGGAAAATTTTAGGGAGGTTATACATGGTCAACTTTTGTCAATAATAGGAGAATAAAGCATATGTGAAAGTGTTCGTGGCGTTGCAAAACTATGCAGCTGGTTCATTCAAATGCCAATGTTTGAATCCTTCATAAGAAAAATCATTCAAGGATTCTCTCAACATTTACTCTGCCACTCTGACTTCTTGTACATCTAACAGAAAACTCGAGTGCATTCCGAAAAAAACCAACTAAAAGTAGGCAATCAGTATTTTCTTATCTCGAAAAATTTTTCTCCTCCACGTTATCGCTTGCATCGCTTGCTTCCTTCATATCACCATGATCCCAAAATGGTCCCATAGTTATGAGCATATCAAAATCTCTTGGTGAAATTGAAAGTGCATCTGTTATATCTGAACCACTCAAAATAGAGAGGTAATGTCTTAATTTTGTCAAGAGAAAGGGCAGTCACATGTTCAATTCTGTGAAGAGAGAGTGATGTGGTCATAATAGTGGGATCATATTGGGATGGTGGTGATGCCAAGGTAATAGGACATATATTAAACTCTCAACCCAACTTCTTTCTCATCATCTGCCTCAAATACGTTACTATCGAATATGCTTATGCGCTTGGGCCAACTTATCCCTTAGTCGTATTTCAGGGTTGAACCACTTGAGATGCAAGGTTTCCAAATAGTATTGTTAGGGCAGTGGTTTCATTCATTACTTAGATCCTCCCTTCCATGCACGGGTCAGAGAAAGCACATACCTCTTGCGGGTAAGGGAACATTCTTATTGCAGTTACTAGCTATTGGAGGGTGGGGTATGGAAAATAGTGGACAACTCTTCACCAATCTAACGTATTTTAATGTGACCCAAATAATAAGATAAGTAAACAAAGCCCTCGCTTCATAAACCACGAAAATGAAATAAGAAGAGAAGTATACCAGGGAGTCGAGTATTTCAAATTCTAGCATTTACTATTAAAGCACATGAATTCATGTATCGCATGGCTTTCATTGGCATGTATCGAATGCAATGATCATGAAAATTAACAATATCCCTTTTTTTTTTTAGCCACAATATTTAGAATTAAAATTCTATAGAGAACATCAAAAATTATAACCATGCATGGTGTACTGTCGGAATATGATGTGATATCAAACACATTGTACAACATCCATTTTCACTAAAACAATAATAATAATAATAACAATAACTTGAAAAATTTTCCATCTACTATCTACAACTATCTTTCTCTATGGAAAAGTATGTTTTTCCATTTTAAAACTAACCAATTTTCAGCAAATACCAATGAAATTAGCCATACTTTGCATGCATAGTCCCACTTAATTAAAATTATATACAGTGAAATACCAAAATCAGCAAAAGAACATTGTGTTCTTGAACCATCATGAAGTTTGGGAAAATTAAATATAAATATATGAGAAAAGGAACATTGTATATTTTGTGTGGATCAAATACAAATTATTCGAATTGTATTACACTAAGGTAGGGTAATATGAGTGATTCAAATGGTATTGGGAGGAGATGAAGGATGCTTTTATAATGACATGAAGGATTTTATTAGAAGGAAGAGTTTTAAAGAAAAGTCTAATAAGAGAGGATATATAATGATATAGGTATATTTGATATATAATGATATAGGTATATATGTAAATATATTTTACAATAATAATATGTAAGCAAGATTGGTTTGTTGAGTAGATTGGGTTGTTTACATATTTTCTCAACAACAATTTCTCACTGTAGAAATTGTTGAGACTTATAAGTACCATATATATATGTGATTTAATTGACTGATGTTGATGTGTAATATAAAAATTAATTGTGTTGATATCAGAGATAATAGCTATGGGTTTGCTTCTCACACTAGAGCCCATGAAATTATGAGAGCAGTGAATTGTCAATTGTGAGAGGAGTGAATTGTCTATGGTTGCATAGGTTGTGACAGGAGTGAATTCTTTGTGGTCTACAAGTTTTTCCAAACTGGTCTAAATTTTCAGTTCGACTGCTGGGAAATGGGGGGAAATGTGTGAATAACAGCTCAAGTTTATTCCACCCTAGTAATAGGAAAATTTTCCCATCCATACGACACTTTCGCTATCACGGCCAACAAATTTATTGCATGGGAAATGGTTTTCTCCAATCACTGGATATATTTATCTTTAATTTTACTCAACACCTCCCAGAAGCCCATAATGGCTACACAGATTGAAATCGAACTGTCCTCGATGCACAATGACTGTGTCCACCACAGTGGCAGGAGGAAGATTGCCAGACCTTGGCTGTTGTTCTTGATAGCCAAGGAACAGTCTGGTGTGATGTCGCTTTTGAGCTACTATGAAGGAAACAAGAGGATTGTAGTTTCTAAAGAGGGCCATTGCTTCTCGGAGGGCATCTAATTCTGAGTTGAGAACCATATCGAATTGACTCTCACTGACACAATCTCTGAAGAAGAGTATCCTATCAGGAAGCTTGTTGTTTGCTTTGAAATAATTGTCCAGTAATTCCTTAGACATCTCATCGAGTTGTTGGATGTGTTACACCATAATTACCAAATTCGAATTCAAATTCGAATTCGATATGGTATGATAAAAATTCAAATGAAAAATTTTAAATTCGGAAAAAAATCAATAGTATACATCTTAATTTGAATATGTATACTTTCTTTTTTTAAATATTCTGTTCATTTTTGTCCTAATTCATTTTAAAATTTAAATAATTTATAATAAATCTATATCATATAACAACCTTATAAATACAATTCATCCCAAAAGAAATAAAAATCCAAACTTACTCTTCCCTCCAAAATTTAAAACTAAAAAATCTAACATACCTTTTTAGTATTCAAAACTTATTTATTTGTCTAAAATTTGTATTTAATATATATATATATATATATCACCATTCTAAATCTAGTTATTTATGTAGAAGCTTTCAAAAATATTTAGAGAATGAGTATTTCACCCATTCATTTTTTCCTACTTTCTTGGCTTCTAGGCCCTCCAAAACTTAGCTTTCCAACCCTACAAAACAAGAATGAAATTTAAAAAAAAATCCGATTTCTCAGTTGTTTCTATTTCCTTTTTTGTTTTTAAATACACACAATTTTCAATATATTGAGACTTATTATGTAATCCTAGCAATCCCTTTGAAATTCAATTTTTGTTTCTTTTACAATTTCTCAAATGTTTCTATTTTCCTTAATTTTTTTTTTAAATACACAGAGATTTCAATATGTTGAGACTTACTCTTAATGAGATCTCTTTATAATTCAACAAAATAAAATTTTCCAATTTCTCCATTGTTTCTATTTTCAATAAAAAAATTTCCGATTCTCCATTTGTTCTATTTTCAATAATGCTTGTTTCTATTTTCAATAATGATGAGCAAAGCTATCTCTTCACAACGCCAAAGCATATTTGGTCTCCTATCCCTTCACAATGCCTTCACAATGCCAAAGCATATCTAGTCTCCTATCCTTTCACAACTCCTTAAAAAAACACGAAGTATTATATCTGGTCTCCTCACTTGCTGGCCGTCTATCTCCTCAAAAAAATAGGAAGTATTCTCTTACGTTAAAATTGTTTTCTTTATAGACAGGCTGAAACAAAGAAACTGACTCAAACTAAGAAGAAACTATCTCAAACGAAGAAAACGGCATAGGAACCGAATTTCAATGAACTATTCGCTGCTCGAATCGAACGGACGAATTTTCGAATTTTTTTCATCGACTCGGACGAATTTGGTAACTATGTGTTACACCCTGTGACTCTAGTAGCTGACTCTCGTATTATAGCAATTGCACCAGCGCCACTTGATGCTTCCAACCACTGCAACAATGGAAGAACTTGTATTATTCCCCGATGGAAGAACTTGTACTATTCCCCGATCCGAGATGATTGACATCTGTGCCAATGTACGTGACATGGTCGTTGCCAAATCTCGTTAACTGGTGGGACAGGCTATGAAGAAGAGCAACATTACTTCCACCCACTTTGGCATTCATCTTCAATGCCAAATTTTCCAAATATTTAGATCTGGTGATTGGGTCACCAGATCAGTGGATTTATTTACATGCTCAAACGAACAAAACTGTGTCACCAATCCAACATCGGTTTCGGCAATACGCTTCAGAGTTGTATACCCTTATGTTTTTCCTCCATTGCGATGATTAAAATCTGTAATTTCTCTTTGGCTCTGCCCTACACATCCAACAAGGTTTATTGAAGGCCTTTCATATCATTGAACATGAGGGGAGATGGATTATAATCCAAAATGACGGGAGATGGATTCATAGCCACTCCAACGTCTCCACAGCTTCTCACCAAGGAAGACGTGAACATCTGAATCATGTTGGTTAGAGAAGGCGAACGCCTGTCCTAGCTGAAGCTTATGAGACACCATTTTTCAATCCGCCTCCCATCAAAAACATCGTTACTCATAAGGTTCCACTGCCGATTTCCCAAGGGTGGAGTTACTTGCTTATTTCAACCTTAGATTCCTATTCACTCTCCAAATTGCTTTCTACTTTAATGGATCCAAATGAAACAGAGCTCGAAGGCATCTGGACACTGCTAAATCCCCCGGCAGACTCCTACGCAGAAGCCATCGATGTCGAGCAGCTGGCTTCAGTCGCAGGAGGAGGCACTTGCGTAGGGATGGAAGGTACCATAGAAGGCTCCTGAAAACTGATATTAAGATCCCTCATTTGGGAAGCCAGGATAGTTGCAGGAATATTAGAACCTACCTCTGCCTCCTCCCTGGCCCTGTCCTTGACCTTGACCTTGGTCTCTCTACCTCTACCTCTTCCACCAAAGTTTCTTCCCCGATCCATAGCCAAAGAAACGAAAACCAACTATCGCTATCTGAAATTAAATGAAATAAGTATCAAGTCTTCGCATAATGCTATAATCCGACTTGCTCTGCAATCTTCCACACTGATATAGAGGGAAAACTCCGCGTTTAATTTATAATAAATGCAACGAACTTAAAATCGGAGCAGAGAGAATATTCAATATTTCAACTTCCACTGCAAGAAACCTCGAAATCCAACCGTGAAGAAGAGTGGAGTAGTGGTGCTTCCTCTGAATTAACAATATAAGTTTACTAAGCAAACACCCTTCAATTTTGTTTTTCAGATGGAGGTAATAAGATTCATTTATTTGCCTCGATATGTATAGATTAGCATTACAGACGTATTATAGATTAGCATTACAGACTGCAATGCAGATTGAAATAAATATATACGAAATGCAGAGCACTCAGTAGCAACGATAAATATCAAGATTTCAGTGTAACATAAGTAGCTACGAGAACCTACTAAAATTACCAGATCTATAAACTCTTCATCGTACCTCTTAATACACTGTAATTTGCATGTACTACAGCGAATAAAACGCAACCATGGACTGACATAGAAGACTTGTAAAGGTTAGTGCATTTACCCAATCTCTCTTGTCTAGGTATATCCAAGAACACCCTTCAACCTTCAAAATTCTTGAAAAATCCGATCCTCTCGAGCAAAGCCGGTCCTCCTCCAATCTGCCCCAAAAGAGCTGAAAGATGCGATCCTCAGACGCAAAGCTGGTCCTCCTCCAACCTATCCCAAAAGACATAAACATAGGGTCGAAATACCTAAACATAGGGTTTTTTTAAACTCCTCCCGGAGAGTTAAATATTTGTCAAGTGCCGCCAAAATCTGGTTGGGCAAACACTAATTTTTTTAATTTGTTTTGGGTTGGGTTTAGTTAAATGGACGGGAATTTAATTTAATTTTTTTTAAAAGAACATTTAAATTTTCAAGAATTAATTTTTTTATTGTAAAAAAAACAAAAATATTTAATCTATTTTAAAAATAAAAATAAAAATATTTAATCAATTAAAAATAATTTCAGTTTGTTTTTTCAAATTAAAAGTAGTTTTAATATTTATCAAGAAAATAAAAGTTACTTTTAGATGGAGTATATTGCCAATATTATTTAATGTTCATGTATTTGAAGGATATCGCGAGTTGTGTTTAGTGTTCAAGTAATAGAATGAAGAATGATCAACCTTTTAGGAGCACAAGAGGCCATGATTATGTGACATCAATGATGAGCACTATTATTAGAATATGCCAAAAAAGATCAAATAATATGAAAACAAATAAAAAAGTTAGGCCTCCTTACTCACCTATAATGCAGTGATGCTCCTATAAAATATAAGAAAGGTATTCACATCTCCACACATACATATAACAAAAGAAGATGAGAAAATGGAAGGAAAATATAAATATAACTAGGATATAAAAGATGTCTTTAGTATTTTGTAGAAGGATATCAATATCACACCTCACAGATATAATTGAAGCATTTGTTTGAGGTGATAATTTAAGGAGAGGATCAAACAAAGTGTGAAGAAAGTATGATTCTCAACACTTAGATAAGCATGTGAGAGTAACATGTCACATTAGGCTTGAATATAATCCTTTCATTGCTTGCAAGCTTTGACAACAGAATGCAACTCATTGCTATAGGTTGGGCATATATGAAAACCATCGACATAGAGTGCCTCGATACGATAGACCATCAAATGTTTGTATTGTGTGGGAAGTACATCAACAACATGAACAATTGGCTCATAGGGTCCCTGTTGTGTATCCATTCATTGAAAAAAACTACTTTCCTCATGGGATAGAAGGTAAAACTGATAGTTGCAAAGGTAGAAATAATGGCGTCGAAGGTAATATTGTTTCCATAAATAATAGAACCAGAAATAGGCTCATGAACGCCATAAATATCTATTGGAGGTGATACAATGAAAGCAATAATAAATACAAAATTTGTGTTTAATAATATATGGATCATCAAGATGTTGAACTATCCAATGTAAAGATGGTTTTTAGTGCACCAATGATGTATTCACATAAAAGGCCTTATAAATTTGCACTTTGGGATACCCCTATGATTCAATAAGTAATCCAAAATGAAAGGATTTTTTGCTAAGGTGATTGGTTCCATATCAACAACCATTATGTTTAGCTCAAACATTTTAATAAATCTATAGTGATGTCCTCTCGTGTCCTTAAATTGTAGCACCCTGAGACATCTATTTTCCATCATGTATGAGAATTCTAGTAAAGCCATAAATATCATAAATTAGGGCATATAGTATATACTATCCTAACAATATCCACTAAAAAAATTTATGAGAACATGCAGAAAATGACCCGGCAGGTATCAAATTATCATCATGAAAGAGAAAAGTAATAGAAAAATATATTGGCAATGCAAGAAAGTGTTTGTAAGACTTCAAACAAAAATAATGCACGGATGTTAACATACCAAGATTATAAGAATTCCCAAACCATTTTCTCATTAGATTGGCTAGCCTTACATTAATGAAAACAACCCATGAATCTCTTTCTATTTCCTTTTCAAATAACATTTTTGTATTTTTAGAAGGACCATACACCAAAACACCTATTGAAGGACGCGGGAATAAAAGCCACAATAAATTTCAAAACATGCTACATGAATCCATAAATTGTTGGGGATTCTTTGAGGATTATAGCAAATGAACCTAAGTAAACCAATGCATAAGCTTAGTGGATTTCTACTATTCCAAGATAATTATTTTCACTTTCACCCTTGATTTCTTTTATTCTTACTACATTGCTATTAATTAATTCATTGTTTGTATTGCTCTATTTTGTTTTTTCAGGTTTGAGAGGAATAATTTAACCTCTTTTATGGTAGCTTTTACGGAAACACGGAGGTAAAATATATGTGTTTAAAGTGAAATGTTGTCCTATCCTCTTCAAATTTATCCACTCTCAGTCAATTTCATTTTACATTTACTATTTATATATATTTTTAAAACTCATAAACACCACATTATTGCCATGGGCATGACCCTTTATTTTTTCAAATATTAGGCCCCTTAGCTATGTTCTATAACCATTTTCAAGTATTAAGGGTTCATGGAAACTATATTCATATTGAGTGGCGTGGCATTGAGGGCTCCAATGCTTGCACGCATTTTGTGGGTGCCTTCCATCATAGGGTGGGAGTGCAGCTCCCACTAGCTCATTTTTTCTCTTTCATTTCATCCTCATCAATGGAAACCACCTTCTAATATTGAATAAATACGATTGAAATCCACCTATTAAGGAATCTAGAATGCACGTGGGAAAAACTCTAAAATGAAAATAATTGTAAGATAAGATTCATGGTTCTTTCCAAGGATTGTGTGAAGCTCTGTTGAGCATGGATGCTCTTTGGGATAGTTTAATTCCCCCATAAGTGGCTTCCATCCACAACCCTTTCCCATGAGGTTTGAACATGAGACCAATTGGGGACTAAAATCCACTCAAACCAATTTTTCTACACCTCATGGGTACGATAAAATTTTACAAGAAAGTGTTGTCATACAACAAATTGGTGTTTTTCTTGACAACAACCATAAAAATATAGATTATTATTTTATTATAATCATAAAATTTGCAAAAAAAGTTTGCAGATACAGAAATAAAAAAATTATCTAATACCTAATAGATAAACTAGAAAGATAGGTGCAAAGAAACTAATCACTACCTCATAAAACAATTAAACAATTTGTAATGTTTTATTAAAAAAAAAAAAACAATCCTTTATTTATATTTTGATAGTGAAAAATACCATAAATCATAGAAGTACAACACTCGAAGCTCCATCAAATTAAACAATTAAAAAAAATGCAATAACTATAGCAGAGGAAGCAACAATATTGCACATATATAACAAGAAACATATGATGATGATCCTTTCTCTACAAATACAACCAACAATAAAGGATGTTCCATAGAATTTGTCGCCATATTTATAATACAAATATAATTCGATTACAAATAAATATATATATATGATATTTTGTTTAGATGGATGCTAATGTAGGGACACTTTTAACCACAATTTTACTTACGAGGTAATTTTTTCATGCCAGACCCATTTAATACTATTAATCCTCTCTAAATTATAAAATATCATGTGTCCACCAAATGTTTTTCACAGTCATTATCACACATATTTCAAGATTAAAAAAAAAACAACAACTATAAATTTCATGCCTCCTGGTAATATCAATGCCAGTTTCTAGGATCGAGGATATTGCACTTGTGAATGACAGTTCATACCCTCTTTTAAGTACCACAGGTGCTAGATGCATATTGTTATTTTGTGAAAATTATTCATGAAAACCTTTATTAGCATGAAAATAAAGAGAAACTTGCTTCCTCGGACAAGTGTATATGCATTTTCCATGACTGTTGACAAAGAAATCATTTTGGAAGTCTTCTTCTTCATCGTCGTTAGGGTATGCTTGATGCCCTCGCTGTGAAGGGCATTTATTGGAATGAAGCTGGAAATATATTCCCCGAGTCTGTGTCTCCATGCACATCGTAGTGAATCGCACATGTTTTAGACACAAACAAATCATTGTACATTTCAATAATGTGTAATTATTGTCAATGCCAACCCAAAAGCCTATTACTATAAATTAATTTTATCAAGGAGTGGAGGTTAAGCGCTCATGGTTGCATGAATATTGAGCCATTAACTCTATCATGTGCTTTCATTTCAATATTTCCTCAAATTTTATATATCATGCCTAAAAGGAAATGTCAAATGAAATTGCATCATATCTTTTCTTTTGTAATATTTATATAAAAGGAAAAATAAGAGCAGGGATTGAATAACGCACACCAGGAAAAAATACTAAAGCTATATTATTATCTTTGGATACCTCCCAGAAGTGTCATTGTTTTAACTATATTTCTGAGATGCGGGGCTTTGCATGGCTAGGTGAATGAATTAACTACTGTCATAAAACAACCGAGGAGGAAGCATGAAGAAGGAATTAGAAAGTGCTTACCATTCCAATTAAAATGCCTCTAGAAATACTGATAAATGTCTATGAGGTGTGGATATTACTCATTACAATAGTCTTCTTCATCATCACCAAGGTTTTTATACTTACCCATTAATTAAATATATATCCTGCAAATGTTCAACAAATTTTGAATTTATAGATAGAATGATATGAGAAAATGTTTATTTTAGATTGAATTCTGGCCATAGTGTCCTTAAAGGTGTGACTTAGGGCAATTTTCTGATTCAAAAACTAAGGTTTCTTTTGCATGACTTCACAAAATAATGTTGAAGCCTATTTCTCAACTGTCAATCTAGCATAGATGAACTATATGACCTATTTTTCAATATGGATTGACAAAACTTCCATCAACTAGCAATCCAGCCTAGATGAAATTAAATGCTCTAAAATAATTTTTACAAGACTTCTCCAAAATCCCCCTATTACATTGAAAATAATAGACTTTATGGAAAAATACATATACAAGATATTACTAGCCTTCAGAAATCAAATTCTATTAATAAACTAAAAATAAAAACAATCTCTATTTTGTCACATGAAATTTGGAATTGCAGGAGTCAAATTCCGCTAAATCTGGGTTTGATTCTTATAACCTCTTCAAAACCTTGAAATGACATGCAGTTTTCCCCTAAAAATATTCCAACTTCCCTTTAAACAAGGAAAGCACTGGAACCTATGAGGCACCACGTGGCGGCCTCTGGTTGGGCCACATGTCACGAGTTGTTTTGGGGGTTATGGATTATGGTTTAAAAGTCACGATTTAAGAGAATAAGGGGTTAGTGCTTAGGGGGTTCATGGATTCCAGGTTAGGAGTTCATGGCTTAAGGTTTAATGCGTCAAGGGTTTGATGGCTTATGAGTTATGAGAATAGGGGATAAGAGATTATGGCTTAGTGCTTAAGGGATAGGTAATCTAGTGGTTATGGGTTAATGGATTATTGGTTGTGATAATGGGGCCCCTGATAACCTTATCACCACTATCGGTTAATGGATTATTGGTTGTGATAATGGGGGACCTGATACCCTTATCACCACTATCGGGGATTCCCCTTTCAATTTCTCTTGTTACCTTCCCTCTAGGCCCCCTAGCCCCTATGACAATAGGTCTTAATCCCCATTCTCATTCTCTAATGCGTGGATTATAGACCTTAGTAAACCATGCTTGGACATCCCACTTATACCCAGCCATGCTACATGTGTGTCCCCTACTCCTATTTAATACACCACAAAATACTCCTCCCACGTCCTTTTCAGTCATATCATTCAACTTATCCTAACATTATGGGTGAAATTGGTGTTTATGTTGTAAATAGAACAAAGAAAAAAATTACTTGTTTTTTCTATTGAGAAGATGTAGAAATTGATTGTCCTCATTGGAATGTGTGTGCATCAATATACATTATCTTCTTTTCCGATCTTATACATGAATAATCATTTGTTCATACTCCATCCTATCGATGGAGTCTTGTATCAAAAAGGTATCGATGGGCAGTTTAAAAGATTCTTTTGAAGCTTGTGTGTTTTGGTATTTAGCTCCTTGAGAATGTGTCTAAAAGATAGCTATTCTGAAGAGTTGGGGGAATCTATTATATCATGTAGGATGGGATGTAGGGAGATGTTTTCTATCATGAATTATTGACCCAATTGATCATGATTTTTTAATCCCCCATGATCTATAGGGATTTGACTCTTTCGATGGATGCAATTTCGAGAAGGGTACAAAGAGAAATGGAATCAAATTAGTTGTTGGAGCCTTAACTTTGGGTATATCTTACTTTCTCACTATAATACTGGGAGAGGAAGAGTACCACACCCACTTTGTTGCTAGGTGGTATAACTTGTGCAGCACCATCAAAAGAGTCACGGGGGAATCCAAGAGGGAGTGGAGGAATTACCAGAATCACTTATTTTTTTGGTTTAGATTGAATCTTCTCTTCCAAGCACTATTTTTTATCAATTCAATTGTGAGCTTTGTTATAATTTCTCGTGAACAAAATGTGTTGTTGTTCCAATCCCACTAGATATTTCTGATTAGAATGCATCAGAAACCTTTATAATAATATTTCATGATGTCGAGTAACTAAGTTTTGAAATTTTCTTCGAAGCTTAGATAGGACCACGAGGCTATCATGTTCAATTTTTCAAGGGTGGTGGTGATGACCTACAATGTGTTGGGACAAGATATAAATAAGTGTGAAGAAATATCATCATATGACTTGCCTAAAGCATATATGTTGGGGTGATTTGTAAACTATCATGGATATTTCTCGTGAAAAAAATGTGTTGTTGTTCCAATCCCACCAAATATTGCTGATTAGAATGCATGGGAAAACTTTTTAATAATCTTCCATGATGTTGTGTAACTAATTTTTGAAATTTTCTTCCAAACTTAGATAGGACCACGAGATTGCAAGGGAGGTGGTGATGACCTACATTGTGTTGGGACAAGTGATAAATAAGTCTGAATAAATATCATCATATTACTTGCATAAAGGATATATGTTTAGGTGATTCGTAAACTATCATGGATATTTCTTGTGAAAAAAATGTGTTGCTATTCTAATCCCAATAGATATTGCTGACTATAATGCATGGAAAACCTATTTAATAATCTTCCATGATGTTGTGTAACGAAGTTTTGAAATTTTGTTCCAAGCTTAGATAGGACCACAAGCCTACCATGTTAAATTTTGCAAGGGCAGTGGTTTCTCCATATTATGGGTGTTGGCCTCTCTCTGAATAGTTTCTCCATCGCAACATACAGCTCCACATCGGACATCTTCTCGACGCATGCGTCCTCCTCATTGGAATTTTCTCCCTTCTCTCTTCGGGCTGGACTCCTATACACTTGCCTAACTTCTTTAATGGTCCCTCCCATTCTTTGGGATCCCATATGACCTTCTCTTTCCTTTTTCATATGCGATGCCTTTTCATTGTCTTGTCGATTACTCTCCTACTCTTCAAACTCTTTCATCTCCCTTTCCTGCTACTTCTCAACAATCTGCGCCCTTCAATGTGCTCGTTGCTCTCTAAGTTTACTGGAGGTTTCAACATCCATATCCCTATTCCCCCTTCTTACTTACTCATAGAATCTTTCCCTCAGTTCCTTTCCCCAGTACTGTAAGTTTAAGTCTCCATCTCAGGGCTTTGGAATGACATCAAGCCCTCGTCCACCATTAGAGCTTTAATCCACAACAGGATTTCCTTCAACAGTTCTCTCTGCAACCCAGATCTAAATATGTCTTCGTATTTTGTAAAATATTGGTAACACATGGCTGAAAATTCCACAATGTACCCCTCCAAGGTAGATTGTACCCAAAAATCTACTGCTCGGGTTACATTGGTATCCAACCGATGGAGTGCTACTAGATTTATGTGCGTCCAACTATAACAGACTCTAACTGATCCTCCTGAGAGTGACTTGATTTGAAGTCTCTGCAACCAATTATAAATTTCTTCGGGAAATTTTCCCAGAAAATACAATACAGGTCACTCGTAGATTTAGAAAATAGGACCCGATCTTTGATAGTCTTTTCCCTCTGTTGTGAAAGTTCTTCTTGTTGTGATATGAACTAATCTAAGTGATTATACCACCATCTTCATAGTTCCTTCCTGGAGATCCATGATACCATGATCTACCTTCTAAATGAGTTTTCAAGTCCTGACAACGGAACCGTTTATTGGAGAAAAAAGAGGTCTCTAGTCAAGACCTAGGTTCAGGCTTGAGGCGAACAAGTTTTCCACTGTAGTCTAGAAAAACGCCGACATTTTCACCCTACTCCAAAGGGTAGGGCATCTCACCCGAGGCGTATCATGATGGTAGTAATATTAGAAGCTAGATCAGTTAGAAGAAAAATGTAAACATGGATAACAGGTATCGGAACTTGGAAGCAACACACATATCTAAACTCTACAAAGGAACTAGCATTCATCAACACATGTTCAGAATGTTGTATTAAAATTTAATTTAAGCATACATTCATCGTAAGAAAATAACCATCAATCAAATCGCGACATTACACACATCAACAACCCGATTTCATTATCAATAACAGAATGGCATACATGTGCTCCAAAGAGTCTATTACAGTTTTATTCCAGTACACAGAATTCTCACAGAGCTCTCCCGAGGTTCTTCTTTTTGCATCGGCCTCTTCCTAAATTGACTAACTAGCTAACTCCTCCTCGGCTGACTAACTGCCTATTTTAAATACTTTAAGTTTCCAGGTGATTTGTTATTGTCTATTGCATATATTTTATCTCTCTCCTGGTGTGTTACCCGATGTTTGTTAAGATACATTCTACAGGTTATGATGTCTATAATGCAACGAGAAAAAGAAGATCTATTAAACCAACGTCAACGTTTAAAATTTACTTCCAAGGGAACACCATGTGTACATATATGTATCGCAAACTTTTTTTTGCAATGGATGTATGGATCGCCTTTGGAAGATCATTTAAAGTTTATTTTTCTCTCAAGCCCTCTGTCCTGAATTTTAGGCATAAATTTTCTAATATTTTCTCTGATATTGCAGTGGCAACCCATTTATTAGAGAAAATCTTGAAGCTTCCTAAATTATGTTCCTCTATGGTTAAAATGGAAGTTAAATCTTAGCATTAAAGAGATAATTTCTTTCTCGAAGTTTTTGTACAGAAGCCCAAGAAAAAACTCATAAAAGAAGGTATTCTTTTATCATTAGACGGTACTTACCAGCTAGAAAAGGAAATCATGACATGCTGCATGGAAAAGATACACTTTTTCAATAATTGAGAAAAAAAAAAAGTTTGCAATGGATGTGCGGATCACCTTTGGAAGATCATTTAAATTTTATTCTTCTTGCAAGCCCTATGTCCTAAATTTTAGGCATAAATGTGCTAACATTTGCTCTTGATATTGCAATGGTAGCCCATTTCTTAAATAAAATATTGAAGCTGCCTGAATTATGTCCCTATGTAGTTAAAATGGAAGTCAAATCTTAACATTAAAGAGAATATATATATATATATATATATATATATATATATATATATATATATATATATATATATATATATATATATATATATATATATATATTACTTTCCTAAAAATTAGTCTACTAAGAATATATTGCTTGCAAATCTCTTGGTCTGGCCTGTGTCATGCCCAACTAAATTTCTCATGTTTCGTATCAAGTATGCAATCATACCCAGATTGAATAACATGAGGAAGATATCAAATATCAGTTCTCTAGTATTTTGAGCATGCAGATATCCATACCCAACAGTGGCCAGAGTCGTAATGGAGCAATAGACTGAGGTAACATTGTTAATCCATAAGCATTTTGTTACGAAATCTGGAGTTGTAGCATCAATCCATGTCTTTCTCGCTTCATGATATATAGCATCAAGGAGATAATTAAATCATCCATCATAGTGAACCACAAACTGTGTTACCTACATAGTGGAGTCAATGCGGCTTCTAGTTCAATGTGGGTCAACACTTTTGCAATTACAGAGAGTGTTCAAAAAAATTTAGGCAAAATAGGATCATGTATGCTTAAAAAAATTACCTTTGCACAGTGTGTAAAAAAGTAATAAGATCGGATATCTTTCTATATCCTTACGAATAGAGTGGTGACTCACCTTAACTGTGGTTTACTTGGAGTTGGAAGGCCAAATAAATGAACGAAATCTCTGCAAAAAAAACATGCCATGTTACAATAGCCATGACTCCAAGATTGTTGTAAGCTTGCACAGTAGTTGACATGCAAGGAATGCAAGGAATTCCAAGGGAGTAGAAACAAGAAGAAGAAAATATGGGTTAAAAAAGCAAAGGGGATGAATATTCCTAAAGCTCATCAAGTTGAATATTTTTCAAGAAAATTTAAGGAAATGAGATTTTTGAGACATGAATTCAAAGGGTTAGCAGATAATCCCTCGACAAAAATAGGGAACTGTCTCAATATTCCATACCTCTAGTTCAATATTCTCCCAAAAGAAGAAATATGAAGCTCTAGAAGGGTAGTTTTCCTGTTTGTCCTCATCAAGGTATGTAATTTTTAGGCCTAGACCCTTGCTCTCAGTAGAAAATAAATTAATTATTTTTTAGACATTCCTTGTCTTGTAATGATATTCTTAATGGTGATTTAGAGCCTAGACGTCCCAATAATTTAACCAATCCTGCAACCTTGGCCCCCCAAAATCCTGCAAATGAGAAGCCTATGAGTTTGATAGGCAATAATATTAGTCTAGAAGAGATGTCCTTAAAGGAGGAAAGTGTTAAGACCAAAAAAAATCTCTTATTTCAAGCTACAGTCTAAGGATAAGGAAGGAATTATCAATAGAAGAGAATGGAGAATTATAGAGTTGGTTGGCATTAGTTACTGATCAGCCACCTCCTGTTGCAAGGAAACATCACATTTCAGTTGCCAAATAGAAAGCTTTCAAAGAATTTAAAGAAGTGAAACAATTTTATATAACTTGGGTACTCAGATAAGGGAAGACCGAGAAGAGGTTTCCTTAATGATTATTCTCAGTCTAAATGTTAGAAAGGTTGGGGATACCCTTAAGTGGTTATAGCCCTAAAGACACTATTCACAGTTTATAGACTAGATATTTTCCTATTACAAGAAACTATTTTTTTTGTTTAAAATTTGTGGAGGTTCTTCCTACCTTTGTGAAGAGGTGGAATTTTTTTCTTTCTGTATTGAATGGTTGTCGGTTGGCCTATGTCAACTACAGATTATTGTAGCTACCAGTTGATAGAATAATAACACCCAACACTGATACACAAATAGAGAATTAATACCACACTATTAGATATTCTTGAACAACGCCATAGAAATGTACGTTACGAGCGTCTTCCACAATATTGGGTGTTACATCATGTATATGGTCCTTATATTGATTGTATGGTTGATACAAGGATGAATAAAAAGTCAACAAGAAGAGCTAATGCCTAGAAATGAGAATAAATAATTTTCCATCAGTGCTCACATCGCCATGCTGTAGATGCAACTTGGGCTTCATTGAATTTTCTGGCCGACGTAATGTCGATTAATGTTCGGCTGTACTTATGTAAAACTTTGGCCGAGCTTTTGTAAAAACTTCAGCCGAACTTTTGTGTCGTTAGAATTGACGGTCCGTGGGGACAAAAATAATTTGACTGAACTTTTTTAAAATTTCATCCGAGCTAACACGTCTGCTATTACGGAACAGCTCGGCCCTGAAAACATTTTTTCAAGTTTGGAATGATTAAACTCTGTGAAAATTTATGAATTAGCTGTCAGAACCAAGACAAGAATTTGCAGAATTCAATCTACTTTCAGGAAATATAACTTTTATGGAATTTCATAAATATTTACTAATTTTAATTAATTTTGTAGTAAAATGGATGCAAATAATTTCACAAGGTCATTATGAATCAGTGAAATCAATATTTTTTATCTTCCAAAATACACTGTAAAAAAAATTGAAAGAAGTATGGTGTATTGCATTGGTCTGTCGTCTGTAATGGGTAGTTTTTAGATTTTTAGTTTATAACTTATATATTGAGAAATTTTGTGCGAGCCAAAACATATTCAAAATATGAATTTTTTTCATATTGGATCAGTTCAAAAAATTCTAGTAATTATATATGCATTAGTTGGTTTCGTAAATATAACGAAACCAAAGTAGACACTGTCTAGATTGTTGTAACACATTTTGTTTCTCAAAAACACAAAGTTTTCAAAGAATACACCAATTCGTTTGAACATGACTTTAGATGAATCCTTTGATTGTTAAAGAACACACACTCAAAGAAATGTTAAGTTGAGATATCAAATATGTATAAACAAATTCCAAAAAATAAGTAATAAAAATCTAATAAATTTTCTGACAACTTTTATTTTTATCGTAAAATTAAATTCTAAACAGAAAATTTGTTTTGGCTTGCAGAAAATTGAAGAACAAAAAAAATGATATTTTTTCCAAAAAAGGGCAAAAAGTGTAACCCAACTTCCCAAAAAAGGGCAAAAAGTGTAACAAGATACTCCTAAAAATGTTCAAATCAGACAAGAAATAATTGAACAAATTCAGCTATGGGAAATGCCATTTTTGGAGAGTGCAGAACCTACTTTAGATGAGCAGGTAAAATTATTTTAATTTTTTATAATTTCATTTGTTACGTTTAGGATAATTATTTTATAAATGAAAGTACTGTCATATTTTGGTTTTATTTTTAATAGTTCCACAATTTCATTGTAGATACAGGAAATAAGTGACAAAGTGCCCAATGTACCTATAAGGGCATCTACGTCAACCCCCAAGACTACAACAATATCATCAGTAACTACACAAGGAATGCAAGAAGTTACAATCTTGCACACTTCAGAAGGAAATGTCTTAAAGTATGAAATGGGGTTAAAATTTTATCACTTTATTTTTCGTCGTGTAGAACAATTATTTGGCAATAGCATCCAAATGGATTGGAGGAAGAAAACCAATGCTAAAAAATAAGAACTATTTAAAGATGTTGTAATATAATTTGATAATCCTGGTTCTGATAAAGAAATTATTCTAGAGATTGCATGTAAATACATTCACTCAAAAAGAGACAATTTTAGGTCAAAGTTAAAAAAAAACTTGATGTATCCATATCCAGCTTGGATCACAGACCAAGTGATGTGGGATGAACTTATAAAAGATTCCAAGTTTCTGAGGAAGCTACGCAATAATCCAAACTATAGGCCATTTGTACAAAGAGGAGGTAAAATACGCCTTCAAGATACAATGAAAGAAACCTAAGCTAGGGTGTCAAGAATAGGATCTCATAAATTAGGCTCTCGTGGATATAATAGCATTTGTGGTGCCATGGTAGGTGAATATTTTCATCTATTATATTTCCTATTTTAGGGAAAATAACCATGGTCATGTTGATTTAATTGTATCTTATTAGTCATTATACCTTATAAATATGATTATATTGGTTAATGTAGGTTCACCAATTTCAAAAGGAAGCTTTAGAGGAAGAATTAAAATATGTTTTATTACATGGTTCCCAACGTCTTCGACAACACAAGATAGATCAAGGGGGAAAATTAATTACTGGTTATGAATATGAGGTTAGTTGTTTATAATATCTTATGAATTATGCAATAATTTAATTGGAGGTATAATGTTATTTTAACAAGTTAAATTGTGTTTTGTATAGGAATCCAAACAAATTAAATCATCAGGTGAAACATCTAGGAGTGAGCATGAGGAAGAGATACAATAACATGATGAATCGTTTGTTGCACACAATCATTCAATTTTCATTCATGAACCATGGGAAGAAACCATTGTTGAATTTCAGCAAATGGGAGACAAAAGTAAGGACGAGGGTGTTCAATGTGATGAGCAATCCACACCCACAATTATAGTAGTGCCTTGTATAAAGAGGAAAAAAATAATTGATATGTGTTAAATGTTATTAACTTGAATGTGCATCTCTCCAGCTTCTAAGGAGTTCACTAGGTTGTGAGGGTCCAAACATAAACTAATTCTGTGTGTACCAAAATAGATTTTGAAGACACTTTGTTTTTTGAATTTTGTGGAACAAAATAAATTTTGAAAGTACTTTGTTTTCCTGCGGCACTATTCACTACAAAGAAAAGTCCCTCTAACAGAGGTTATAAAGGAGGTTTTTAGTGTTAAAAAATTGGCCAAAATTTTCAAAAAAACATTTTCTACAACATCTTTTTATGGTTATAGAGGTTTTGGTGGAGCTTTTAACGGAAATTCAACACAACTAAAAAAGCTGGGCGGTCAGTGGTTATTACGGATGTTTTTTTCATCAGTGTGCTACTCGAGCTTTAATGCACTAGTGCATACATGTAGAAGGTTCCCCGAGGTGGTCAAACAAGAATGCACTAGGTTGTTAAAGTATAAAACCACACTAGGCGTAGTGTTGGTGATACAACACATGGGGCCGTTCTAATTGGTCTAGGGATTTGTGTGGTGCCCATAGTACGTATCAATGCACAGGTGCGTAGACTTATAGAAACACACTAGTGCATAGTGTCACACAAATGCGCCAAGATTTATAATTGGTATCGGTACTCGTGCGGTGCCCTTAGGTCGTACAAATGCATCGGTACGTATAGACACATAAACGCACCGGTGTGTAGTATCACACAAACACACCAAGATTTATAATTGTTATCATTACATAAATGCACTGGTGTGCAGTATCACACAAACGCACCGATATTTATAATTGGTATTGGTATTCGTGAGGTGCCTATAGGTCATACAAATGCACCAAGATTTATAATTGGTATCGATATTTTTGCGATGCCCAGAGGTCATAGAAACGGACCGGTAAACTTCAGAATACAAACGCACCAGTGTACAGTGATTGACATGCACTAGTTTTCATTTTTTATTGTTTAGAAACATCGACCTGTGACAGTGCAGTTATTGTGATTTTTAAAAATTCAATATTCATTAAAATTCGACACATCTTATAACAGTATTCATATTAATTAAATTTTTATTAATACAATTGAATGTGATTTTTGGATTAATTTGTTATATCATATCATAATTATTGTGATTTTTTAAAATTCATTATTCATCAAAAGTTGACACATATATATCTTATAACAACATTCATATGAATTAAATTTTTATTATTGCGTTTGAATGTGATGTTTGGATTAATTTGTTATATCATATCATCAAATTTCACATCTCTTTATTGTAATATTTAATCATCCATAAATTTAATTAGTGGTGTTATATTTCACACCGACAATGGACAACGCAATAGAATAAATTGAAACATATATCTATCTATCTATATATATATATATATATATATATATATATATATATATATATATATAAGACAGTCTTTGTCATACAAAATGGGATAGTTATTGGGACTATATCCATTACATTAAAAAAAATGTCTAATTTCACAGGATAATATTTCAAAAAATACAACGCCTTGCTTTGATATCCAAACATAGTGATCGTCATTCTTCGCTTGAACTGCTATCCCTGCTAGAGCTACTTCCATGACTTGGGTTATTTTCAAGAATGTTTGGTTCATGGTGTTGATTGTTTTCTTCTTCTTCACCTTCCATCTACAAACATAAAAATAAATTGTAATGAGTGTATATACATTGGTAAGAATAATGAAAATTGCAATATTAAATAATATAAATCAATGTAAATAAAAAAGAAATGACACACCATTGCAACAATTGACTCATAAACTATACACATTCTTTCAAAACCATGTAACATGCCATATTTCAAGATTTCATACGTTGGCGCAGTTCCATACTTTGTTTCCTGCAAGTTTTATACCCCATAAAAATCATATATTTAATATAAAATAATTTTTTGTTCTATCAATTATAGACGGAGCTAAGTAAAACAAGATTGATAGATGCTTACAAATTCCACAATCAAGTTCTGATATGCCAACATATACTCACAACCCATATTTAACCCAATTTCAATCAATTCCTCTGATGGTTCTTCTTTTATGTTAGCACTTGTTTGAAGACATTCAATGATGAATTTTGTAAAACAACTTAAAAAACACAAAAATTAAATCTAGTTCAGTTGTTATAAGGAAGTAAAAATTACTCACAAACTTAGATATCAACACTTTTCTTGCTTGTCGTCCTATTTTATGTGTTGAATGGGTTCCATTTTCTTTTCTTTTCTGCAAGGAAATACTTGAAAATTAATATTTAATGTTAAATTGTTTATTTATTGTACCTAATGATCAAAAAATTCAATGATTACAGATTACATTTGAAGCACGTTGTTGTTGAGATGGCTCCTCCTGCGATGCAATTTTGTCGATTTCTTTGACCATCTCCTTGTACACCATTTTGGACATTCCTACTGGCATATTTCCGATATCAGCTCGTTCATCTTTTCAGATTTTCATAATCTTTCTGAAAATGTAACATGACAATAAACTATTTAATTTTTATATTGATATATGAAAAGTAAATATAACAAAAGCGACATTTATAAATAATTCTAGACAAACATTTAAAGGAATATTAATTTTTCATTCCTTCTTTTTTGTTGTTGTAATTTTTTGCTATTAAAAGTCTGACATGTCTCATTGACCAATTCTTTGGAAACTCTTCCTGTAGTTTAGATAAAATTTGGTTCTTGGAATCATTAGATTGGTTTTTTTATTGTAAGTGGAAAGAAATTCTATAGATTTGTTCCACTAGACCCCTCAAACTTTTGTAAAATATTTTCCCCCTTTCATTAACCTCCTACACCACTCCAGATGAGCTAAGGACCAATTCATTTTCATTGGCATGTTCTATTTTTCTTTTCTTTTCTTACAAAAACATTCCTTTTCTGAGTTTCTGGTCCTTGTAGAACATTAAAAATGTGTGAATTAATAGACTATTTGACACATGTTATCTAATAATTTTAATTATATTATTAATGAAAATTTAAAAAAGAAACTCATATTGGATCGATAGTATTTTTTCATTCACCTGATTCATCCTTTTGCAATTTTTCCATCAAGCTTTTACGCTCTTCTAGTCCTAGATCAGAAATAATCTTATCGAGCTTCGTCACTTTGTGGCTCTACATGATACATAGTAAACAATACATATTAGTTAAACTTACATATAGTTCAAAAATAATATTTTTTGTAAAGAATTTACAAAGAACTTTCCTTTTTTGCTTTTCTTGATGTGTTATCAGTATTTTTGTTACTTGATCTCTTGTCAGTCATTTCTTTTTCAATATCAAACCTATACAATACCATTCATTAATATATTTATGAATAAATTGTCAACTTTTCAGGTAAAAAAAAATAAAATCTCAAGAAACCGATGTGCCATTCATGGGGTACGCACCAATGCCGGTGCATGGGGGTCTTATAAACACACCACACAAATAGTATAATAGATCGCATGGTGTTCTATGTCAACAAGGAGCATTGGTACATTACATGTCAACCACCGCACCCATTAACACATAAAATAATAGAAATCGTCCAGTGTAAGTTTTTGTAGCATAAACCGGTGCCATATTTTACATATGGCACACTAATTAAAAGAATTTTTTTTTTAATTTTTTATCATAGTACTTTCACGATGCGCTTGTACAATATAGAGCACCGGTGTGCTAGGTTATGCCAGGCACACCGATGAATAAAAAAATCTATTTTTTTTTTAATTCACACAAGGCCCGACATGGATTGGGATGCGACTATGTAAATCGTCCCGTCGGTTGGATGTCCTAGGTCTATATTTGGCAATAAAAACCCTATAAATATAAATCGAAAAACCCTAATCCTGAAATCAAAGAAATATGGAGAAGAAAGGGTAGAAACGAAAAGAATCTAGGGTTTGTTTCTAAAATGGATTTTTTTTTGTGTGAAACAGAACGTTCGCGGTGTGCCATAATGAAATAGCGCACCGGCGGCATATTTTACGTATGGTGCACCGAGAAAAAAAAATAAAAATATTTTTTAATTTTTTATCACAGTACTTTCGCGATGCGCTGGGATAATAGAGTGCACCAGTGGGCTAGGTTACGTAGGGCGCACTGATGAAAAAAAATCTGTTTTTTTAATTTTACGGAAGGGCCGACATGGAGTGGGATTCGACTATGAATTTCATGTCGTGGGTTGGATGTCTTAGGCTTATATTTAGCAATACAATCCCTATAAATATAAATTGAAAAGCCCTAATTCTGAAATCATAGAAAGAGGGAGAAGAAAAGGTAGAAAAAAAAAGAATGTAGGGTTTGTTTCTAAAATGATTTTTTTTTTGTATGAAACAACATGTTAGCAGTGCGCCATAAAGAAATAGTGCATCAGCGGCATATTTTACATATGGCGCACTGAGAAAAGAATATATATTTTTTGAATTTTTTATCATAGTACTTTCGCGGTGCACTGGGATAATCCAGCACACCGGTGCAATAGGTTACGCCGGGCGCATCGATGAAAAAAAATCTGTGTTTTTTTATTTCACGAAAGGGTCAACATGGATTGGGATCCGACTATGAAATTCGTCCCATCATTTGGATGTCTTACAACTATATTTATCAATACAAACCCTATAAATATAAATTGAAAAGCCCTAATTTTAAAATCACTGAAAGAGGGAGAAGAAAGGGCAGAAACAAAAATAATCTAGGGTTTGTTTCTAAAAATGGATTTATTTTTGGTTTCTGAATACCTCATAAAACAATTAAACAATTTGTAATGTTTTATTAAAAAAAAAAAAAACAATCCTTTCTTTATATTTTTATAGTGAAAAATGCCATAACTCATAGAAGTAGAACACTCAAAGCTCCATCAAATTAAACAATTAAAAAAAGTGCAATAACTATAGCAGAGGAAGCAACAATATTGCACATATATAACAACACACATATGATGATGATCCTTTCTCTAAAAATACAACGAACAATAAAGTACGTTCCATAGCATTTGTTTCCATATTTATAATACAAATATAATTCGATTACAAATAAATATATAGATATGATATTTTGTTTAGATGGATACTAATGTAGGGACTCTTTTAACCACAATTTTAATTATGAGGTAATATTTTCATGCCAAACCCATTTAACACTATTAATCCTCTCTAAATTATAAAATATCATGTGTCCACCAAATGTTTTTCACAGTGATTATCACATATATTTCAAGATTTAAAAAAAAAACAACAACTATAAATTTCATGCCTCCCGGAAATATCAATGCCAGTTTCCAGGATTGAGGATATTGCACTTGTGGACGACACTTCTTCCACGAAAATTCATACCCTCTTTTAAGTACGACAGGTACTAGATGCATATTGTTTGTTTGTACAAAATATTCATGAAAACCTTTATTAGCATGAAAATAAAGAGAAAATTTCTTCCTCAGACAAACGTATATGCATTTTCCACGACTGTTGAAAAAGAAATCATTTTAGAAGTCTTCTGCTTCATCATCGTTAGGGTATGATTGATGCCCTTTCCATGAAGGGCATTTATTGGAATGAAGCTAGAAGGATATGCCCTGAGTCCATGTCTCCATGCACACTGTAGTGAATCACACATGTTTTGGACACAAAAAAATCATTGTACATTTCAGTAATGTGTAATTATTGTCAATGCCAACCAAAAAGCCTATTACTATAAATTAATTTTACCAAGGGGTGGAGGTTAAGCGCTCATGGTTGCATGAATATTGAGCCATTAACTCTATGATGTTCTTTCATTTCCATATTTCCTCAAATTTTATCTATCATGCCTAAAAGGAAATGTCAAATGAAATTGCATCATATCTTTTCTCTTGTAATATATATATAAAAGGAAAAATAAGAGCAGGGACTGAATAACGCACACCAGGAAAAAATACTAAAGCTATATTATTATCTTTCGATACTTCCCAGAAGTGTCATTGTTTTAACTATATTTATGAGATGTGGGGCTTTGCAATGGCTAGGTGAATGAATTACCTAGTGTCATAAAACAACCAAGGAGGAAGGGTGAAGAAGGAATTAGAAAGTGCTTACCATTCCAATTGCAATGCCTCGAGAAATACTGATAAATGTCTATGACGTGTGGATCTTACTCATTACAACAGTCTTCTTCGTCATCATCAGGGTTTTTATACTTACCCATTACTTAAATATATATCCTGCAAATTTTCAACAAATTTTGAATTTACAGATCCAATGATATGAGAAAATGTTTATTTTAGATTGAATTCTGGCCATAGTGTCATTAAAGGTGTGACTTAGGGCAATTTTTTTATTCACAAACTAAGGTTTCTTTTGCATGACTTCACAGAATAATGTTGAAGCCTATTTCTCAACTGCTGATCTAGCCTAGATGAACTATATGACCTATTTTTCAATCTGGATTGACAAAACTTCCATCAACTAGCAATCCAGCCTAGATGAAAGTAAGTGCTCTAAAATAAATTTTACAAGACTTCTCCAAAATCCCCCTATTACATTGCAAATAATAGACTTTATGGAAAAATACATATACAAGATATTACTAGCCTTCAAAAATCAAATTCTATTAATAAACTAAAAATAAAAACAATCTCTATTTTGTCACATGGAATTTGGAATTTCAGGAATCCAATTCCGCTAAATCTGGGTTTGAATCTTATAACCTCTTCAAAACCTTGAAATTCCATGCAATTTTCCCCTAAAAATATGACAACTTCCCTTTAAAGAAGGAAAGCATTGGAACCTATGAGACACCGTGTGGCGGCCTTCGGTTGGGCCACGTGTCACGAGTTGTGTAGGGGTTATGGATTATCGTTTAAAAGTCATGATGTAAGAGATTAAGGGGTTAGTGCTTAGGGGGTTCATGGATTCTAGGTTAGGAGTTCATGGTTGAAGGTTTAATGCGTCAGGGGTTTGATGGCTTATGAGTTATGAGAATAGGGGATAAGAGATTATGGCTTAGGGGTTAAGGGATAGGTAATCTAGTGGTTATGGGTTAATGGATTATTGGTTGTGATAATGGGGCCCCTGATACCCTTATCACCACTATCAGGGATTCCCCTTTCAATTTCTCTTGTTACCTTCCCTCTAGGCCCCCTAGCCCCTATGACATTAGGTCTTAATCCCCCTTCTCATTCTCTAATACATGGATTATAGATCTTAGTAAATCATGCTTGGACATCCCACTTATACCCAGCCATGCTACATGTGTGTCCCCTACTCCTATTTAATACGCCACAAAATACTCCTCCCACGTCCTTTTCGGTCATATCATTCAACTTATCCTAACATTATGGGTGAAATTGGTGTTTATGTTGTAAATAGAACAAAGAAAAAAATTACTTGTTTTTTCTATTGAGAAGAAGTAGAAATTGATTGTCATGATTGGAATGTGCGTGCATCAATCTACATTAGCTTCTTTTCCGAGCTTATACATGAATAATCGTTTGTTCATACTCCATCCTATCATGGATTCTTGTATCACAAAGGTATTGATGGGCAGTTTAAGATATTCTTTTGAAGCTTGTGTGTTGTGGTGTTTAGCTCCTTGAGAATGTGTCTGAAAGATAGCTACTCCGAAGAGTTGGGGGAATCTATGATATCATGTAGGATGGGATGTAGGGAGATGTTTTCTATCATGAATTATTGACCCAATTGATCATGATTTTTGAATCCCCCGTGATCTATAGGGATTTGAATCTTTTGATGGATAAAATTTTGAGAAGGGTACAAAGAGAAATGGAATCAAATCAGTTGTTGGAGCCTTAAATTTGGGTATATATTACTTTCTTGCTATAATACTGGGAGAGGAAGAGTACCACACCCACTTTGGTTCTAGGTGGTATAACTTGTGCAACACCATCAAAGAAGTCACAGGGGAATCCAAGAGGGAATTGAGGAATTACCAGAATCACTTATTTTTGTGGTTTAGATTGAATCTTGTCTTCCAAACACTATTTTATATCAATTCAATTGTGATATTTGTTAGAATTTCTCATGAAAAAAATGTGTTGTTGTTCCAATCCAACCAGATATTGCTGATTAGAATGCATGGGAAACCTTTATAATAATCTTCCATGATGTTGAGTAACTAAGTTTTGAAATTTTCTTCGAAGCTTAGATAGGATCACGAGGCTATCATGTTCAATTTTTCAAGGGTGGTGGTGATGGCCTGCACTGTGTTGGGACAAGAGATAAATAAGTGTGAAGAAATATCATCATATGACTTGCCTAAAGCATATATGTTGGGGTGATTTCTAAACTATCATGGATATTTATCGTGAACAAAATGTGTTGTTGTTCCAATCCCACCAGATACTGCTGATTAGAATGCATGGGAAAACATTTTAATAATCTTCCATGATGTTTTGTAACTAAGTTTTGAAATTTTCTTCCAAGATTAGATAGGACCACGAGATTGCAAGGGAGGTGGTGATGACCTACATTGTGTTGGGACAAGTGATAAATAAGTGTGAATAAATATCATCACATTACTTGCATAAAGGATATATGTTTGGGTGATTCATAAACTACCGTGGATATTTCTTGTGAAAAAAATGTGTTGCTATTCCAATCCCACTAGATATTGCTGACTATAATGCATGGGAAAAATATTTAATAATCTTCCATGATGTTGTGTAACGAAGTTTTGAAATTTTGTTCCAAGCTTAGATAGGACCACAAGCCTACCATGTTAAATTTTTCAAGGGCGGTGGTTTCTCCATATTATGGGTGTTGGCCTCTCTATGAATAGTTGCTCCATCGCAACATGCAGCTCCACATCGGACATCTCCTCGGGGCACGCATCCTCCTCATTGGAATTTTCTCCCTTCTCTCTTCGGGTTGGAATCCTATACACTTGCCTAACTTCCTTAATGGTACCTCCAATTCTTTGGGATCCCATCTGACCTTCTCTTTCCTTTGTCATATGCGGTGCCTTTTCATTGTCCTGTCGATTACTCTCCTACTTTTCAAACTCTTTCATCTCCCTTTCCCACTACTTCTCAGCAATCTGCGCCCTTCAATGTGCTCGTCGCTCTCTAAGTGTATTGGAGGTTTCGACATCCATATCCCTATTCCCCCTTCTTACTTACTCATAACATCTTTCTCTCAGTTCCTTTCCCCAATACTGTAAGTTTAAGTCTCCATCTCAGGGCTTTGGAATGACATCAAGCCCTCGTCCACCATTAGAGCTTTAATCCACAATGGGGTTTCCTTCAACATTTTTCCCTGCAACCCAAATCTAAATATGTCTTTGGATTTTGTAAAATATTGGTAACACATGGCTGAAAATTCCACAATGTACCCCTCCAAGGTAGATTGTACCCAAAAATCTACTGCTCGGGTTACATCGGTATCCAACTGATGGAGTGCTACTAGATTTATGTGCGTCCAACTGTAACAAAATATAAGAGATCCTCCTGAGAGTGACTTGATTTGAAGTCTTCGCAACCAATTATAAATCTCTTTGGGAAACTATCCCCAGAAAATTCAATACAGGTCACTCGCAGATTTAGAAAATAGGAACCGATCTTTGATAGTATTTTCCCTCTGTTGTCGAAGTTTTGCTTGTTGCAATATGAACTAATCTAGGTTATTATACCACCAGCTTCATAGTTCCTTCCTGGAGATACATGATACCATGATATAGCTTCTAAATGAGTTTTCAAGTCCTAACAATGGAACCATTTGTTGGAGGAAAAACAGGTCTCTAGGCAAGACCCAGGTTCAGGCTTGAGGCAAACAAGGTTTCCACTATAGTCTAGAACAACGCCAACATTTTCACCCTATTCCACGGGGTAGGGCATCTCACCCGAGGCATATCTTGATGGTAGTAATATTAGAAGCTAGATCAAGTAGAAGAAAAATGTAAACATGGATAACAGCTATGGGAACTTGGAAGAAACACACATATCTCAATTCTACGAAGGAACTACCATTCATCAAAACATGTTCAAAATGTTGAATTAAAATTTAATTTAAGCATACATTCATTGTAAGAAAATAACCATCAATCAAATCATGAAATTACACACAGCAACAACCCAATTTCATTATCAATAACAGAATAGCATACATGTGCTCCAGAGAGTCTATTACAGTTTTAGTCCAGTACACAGACTTCTCACAGAGCTCTCCTGAGATTTTTATTTTTGCATCGGCCTCTTCCCGAATTGACTAACTAGCTAACTCCTCCTCTGCTGACTGACTGCCTATTTTTTATTCCTTGAGTGCAATTGTCAGCCCTTCCTTTTTCCCCACTATGGTGCTTTCCGCTTCCTCTTTATTGCTCGGAGTTCTATTGATTGTTCTTGTCTCCCATATCTGCCATATGCACTATTCTCTGTCAATTTCATGCCACCTATATTTCAGCTTTCCGCAACCGTGACATCCCCCTGTCTACCTTGATTGTGCTCCGCCACCTGTCCTCCAACTCTCCGCAACTCAAAACTGTTCTATCACAAAACAAAGGCCCCAACAACAAAATATAAATATCATCATATGACTTGCATAAAGGATATATGTTGGGGTGTTTCGTAAACTATCATGGATATTTCTCGTGAAAAAAAAATTGTTGTTGTTCCAATCCTGCCAGATATTGTTGATTAGAAAGCATGGGAAACCTTTATAATAATCTTCTATAATGTTGTCTAACTAAGTTTTGAAATTTTCTTCCAAGCTTAGATAGGACCACGAGCCTATCATGCTCAATTTTTTGAAATTTTTTGCATGCTCAATCTTCTGCTCAGGTTCCACCCTCCTTTGGATCTACTATCTCCAAACATATTGAATCTGCAAACCATCTTCCAGATCTGCGGTCTATATTGCATAAATAAACCTCGCTTCAAGGGTCACAACCACTCTTCTTCTATGAAAATTTGTCATAATCTTTAGGGCATACCTTATGAACTAAACATGCTAGGAAAATGTCCTAACTAGGGCACTATACTTATGTACTTCTAATTGTTGTAGAAGAAACCCTATCCACCCATATAAAAAACCATGACTCTTGCCTCCATAAGAGACTCGACTTAGCTCATATGGATCCATATATTCTAGGCATTTATTTGACTGAATATTGATATTAAATTTATATCTCAATGTTGACCCTCAAACTAGGGTTACCTCAGTTAATATTATGCTTGTGTCTACTTCTGTTCTGGCTCTAAATTAAAGTGCAATCCCTTCTCCATTTATGTTGGTCTCTATCATAGACCTTGCGGCCTACTAACCACAACAAGACAAGATCATATCAACCCTCTCTTCCATTTCATGTATAAAATCTAACCAATGGGATTCAATCTGATATTGTAATGTACTAAAACAAGATATTGAATCCTTCCTACAATTTGCAGAAACAAAACACGATCGCACAATCACATATAAGTAAGAGAAATAAATTATCAATCACACAACACAAGATGTATCTGGGGAAATAAACTGCTCAAAATCCCTCTATCTCTATTATGTATTAATTCAATGAATCATGAAACAATACAATGCTTAATCTCTCATGAGATTCTCCAGCACTCTGCCAATTGTCTCCTACTGATCTAGGAAAAATTGGTCTAGTACTTATTCCTAGAGAATTATCTCCCTATTAATTATCTCCTACCTTGCTCACGTTATTCCTAGAGAATTATCTCCCTATTAATTAGGAAAATCAGCCTTCCTTGATTGCACAATCCATCATGGCATCCCAATGACTTTATAATTGCACATCGGAAATTTTATATAAATACAACTGATAGTTACGTTCCCTTTAACCACTGTCTCAATTGCTTCTTCCTCAGAACTGACATGCATGCAACTATAAATAGTGAATTATTAGTTATCTGATTGATCACTCGTTGTGACATAAATCTAATTTAATTTAGTGGACCTCTCACTAGCTCATCACTTAGTTAGAACTAGTGAAATTGATTTTAACTCAATTAATTGAGTTAACTAATTCACACGTACATCCCACTAATGCATCAAATACAAGTGGACCCCCAAAATATTATAATCCCTTTACATGCCTCATATTATACCCTCATGATCCGGACATATGCAAGAATGAAATAAAATACAGAAATAAACATAAACACAGAGATGCACTAGGAATAACACTTCATTTCATTAATATCAAATATTGAAAAATGCTTACAGACAGAATGGAAAACAAACTAGCTCAGGTGATGGTAGCTTATCTCTAAGAAAATATGTGGTAGCTACATGCCTTTGAACTGTGTTACAATAAGGTTCAAAGGCATTTTTATTATTGAAAAATAAGAGAAAACCCTAACCTGAGGAGATGTAACACCAAGAGTTTATGGGTCCCGTTGGGGGTAGTTGGGCAGCCAACTTCCCGAAGTTGTAACTTGGTCATATGATATTTTTTTGACGCACATGATACCTCGTTATAAATATATCTCTGAGGACTACAACTACTAGCATGATTTCTATGAAATAGACAAACGTTTCATGCCTAAAAAATGTCATTTGGGGCCTCAAAACTTCTCTGGAAGTTCAGGACCTGAAAAACTGACAAAAATAGTAAATTTTTCTATAATTAAGGAAACTGAAAAACTGAAAGAGATAATGGTGATGGCTCGATTAGAATAGGCATGTGGCCACCAACATCCACCTCAATCACCTCAACTCAAATTTCTTGAGCTAACTCAGTCATCATGACTTAGTTAACTAACCCAAGTTGCTATGAGATGAAATTATTCCAATTTATTTAAGGGAAAAATAAATTAGACGCCTCACATTCCTCACTCTTGGTACATCAAAATTCATTTTTTTTGTCCTTTCTGGCTGCCAATTTCACCATTTTTTGTTGCCAATTTCAACACTCCCTCTGAACAAGAAAGGAATTCAATCTATCCTGATCCAGTACCTTTGTAATTATGCATGCAACACTTCTCTAGTGTTGTTTGCACCTACAAATTCTGAAACTAAATAGCCTCCGAACAACTAAAGCTGTATAATTAGTTTGTCATCATATTCTTTTGACTACTACTAGCTATTGCACCTATCTACTAGACTCTCTGCATTGCTGCTGACATTTTCATCCGTTCCCTTTGCATTATTGCCTACTATGTTCTACGGTCCACTATCTGACATCGTCACTCTGATTTATGTCTTCCTAACATCTGACCACATCAATCTAACTGATCCTTCCTGTTACTGTTTTTCTGTGGACTCCTCGTAGCTAGGTTTGATTCATGAGACACACCACCTCAATGGACCCTGAGAAATTTGTTATCTTGGGATTATGTCTACACATCACCCCACCTTCCACCTGGATGTATGGCTGCATGTGCTCCCTCTTCCCATCTAGATCAAAATTTCCCCCCATGGAGGTATCTGCTTGAGTGGATGCTTCAACTTGGTCTCCTCTCTACTTCTCCAATTGTGGCTGCTCCACAACCTTCTGAGACTGCTTCTAAGGCTACATGTTGAGAGGTAATTTGTACTCCCCCTAAACAACCAAGTCTCTAACCTCTACTTTTCTCCTCAAATATTTGCATGCATCTCGTACCTCAAGTGCATATAGGTTCTTGACTTGTGCACATTATAATTTTCCCACCATTGCAAAAGTTTCTAAAAAAGAGTTGATTTTAAATCAACGATAACTCCCTAATCCGAGCTCTAAATTGATTTTTCATTTGGGTATATTTTCGCAAGGAATCCAAATATGTTAGTTTTTTTTAACTTTTACACCAAAATTTCACATATTCTCTGCAAAATCTCCACCCAAAAAATTCCTTCTCCAATACCATGTAGAAAATCTAACCAACGAGATTCAATCTGATCTTGTAATGTACTAAAACAAGATATTGAATCCTTCCTACAATTTTCAGAAACAAAACAGGATCACACAATCACATATAAGTAAGAGAAATAAATTATCAATCGCACAACAAAAGATGTATTTTGGGAAATCAAATGCTAAAAAACACTCTATCTCTATTGTGTATTAAGTCAAGGAATCATGAAACAGTAAAATTATTAATCTCTTATTAGATTCTCCAGCACTTTCCAATTCTCTCCCACTGATCTAGGAAAACTCGGTCTAGTACTTAGCCAATTCTCAACCTTCCTTCAACCTGCCTTACTCATGAAATTCATAAGGAATTATATCTCTATTAATTAGGAAAATCAGTCTTCCTTGATTGCGTAATCCATCATGGAATCCAAATGAATTTATAATTGCACATGGGAAATTTTGTATAAATACAACTGATAGTTATGTTCCCTTTAAACTTTGTCTCAACTGGGCCTTCCTCGGAACTGACATGCATGCAACTAGTAATAGTGAACTATTATTTATCTGTTTGATCACTCATTGTGAATTAAATCTAATTTAATTCACTCGCCGGCCTCTCACTAGCTCATCACTTAGTTATAACTATTTAAACTAATTTTGACTCATTTAATTGAGTTAACTAATTCACACCTGCACCCCACTAATGCATCAACTGCAACTGGACTCCAAAATTATTAGATTAATACCTCTACATTCCTCATCTTAGACCTGTTCAGTATGTGTTATATTCTTTCCACGACCTGTTGGGTATGTGTTAATTTCCGGTGGGTAGTCCACGTCCATGGTTTTGTACATGGTTTTACACATGGTTTTTGGCTACGATGGTTTTCGACCCCTGGTATTTTTGTAGATTTGGCCAAGGGAACTATGGTTATGTTCTAATCCAGGGTTAATGGATTGGGGTTTATGTATGCTTTGGCATGTATATATATGTGTTGTAACACTAAAAGGAATATAATGAAAAATCAAGCTGGTCGTCCTGATTTGGGATCCAGGGGAAAATCTCTGTGTTTATCTGTTTATGTTTTATGCTCTCGCTATTGTTTATTTTCTGTTATAAGATTCATGTGTAGATAATTTCTGTTCAGGGTTAAAACCTACATTTGGTATCAGAGTTGTTTCGGCTTCAAGGGGACGCCTTTGCTGCTGAGGGTTTTTAGTTTGGGCCCAAGGTAGACCCTGTTTAGTGGGAGATCTGCGGGATCGATTCTTGCGATGAAAGAAGATGGTGAGCGGCGGAAAGATAGAGATCGAGAAAATTAATGGTTAGAGTTTTGAGTTGTGGAAGCTCAAGATGGAGGATCTGCTGGTGGATAAAGATCAGTGGATAAATGGACGAATCAGAATACTGACAGGCAAAATGCGGATGAGGAGAAAGCTGGAAAAACTGGACCCCAGGACTAGAAACACAAAATACGGTTGTGCTCTCAGGTCATTCTTCTTCGTCCTTAAGGACTCAGGAAGAATGTGTGGAAGAACCTGGACTTATAATCCTGTAGTCTCTTGACAGATAAGTTGTTCAACACGGAAAAAACACATTCTTTGAGGATGAAGGATGGAGACTCAGTGACAGAGCATATGAACGCCTTCAATACTGTGGTAATTCAGCTGTCATATATTGATATTAAAATCTCAGATGAAGATAAGTGCATCAGTTTGTTGTGTTCTCTACCAGATTCGTGGGACAGTCTGGTTATTGCAATAGGTAGCAATACAACTACCTTGAATTTTGATGACATTGTCTCAGCCTTTTTGTCGGAGGAAATGAGACGGAGAAATATGGAGGGCCAGAATGGAGATGCCTTATCTGTACGAGGAAGGTCCCAAAACAGAAACAAGAATAAGGTTTTGAGTGGGAGATCCAAATCTAGAGGGAGATCTAAATCTCCTGGAAAGTTTGTAAAGGTGTGCTGGAAATGCGGAAAGGAAGGGCACTACAAAAAGGACTGCAGATCTAAAGCTCCTGAGAAAGGAAAGGGATCTGATGATGCTCCTTCTACAGAGGCAAAAAACACCTCGGATGAAGGTGGGCATGTATATTTGGCTTCTTCTTCAAATACACATGTAGATCATGAGTCATGGTTGATTGACTCAAGTGCATCCTTTCACTTCACTCCCCATAGGGAGTGGTTCTGCGAGTATGAGAAATATGATGGTGATGTCTTCCTAGGGGATGATAGGAAGGCCAAAATCGTCGGACGTGGAAAGGTAAAGCTGAAGCTACAAGGTGGAAGGATTAGAACACTTCCTGGTGTTCTGCATATTCCTGCATTGGCCAGAAATCTGATTTCTGTAAGCAAGATGGATGATGCAGGTGTAAAAACAGTGTTCAAGAAAGATTCCTGCAAGATGGTTCGGGGAGCACTGGTATTAATGCGGGGAGTTCGGACTGGAACTCTGTACAAGCTACAAGGTAGCACTGTTATTGATGGGTGTAACAGTTCTATGGTTCTTGAAAGAGGAGCGGAAAGCCTAGCTGTCTCTGGAGAAAAGACCATGCTATGGCATTAAAGGCTTGGACATATTGGAGAGAAGGGCCTTCGGATACTGCATAGAAATGGTATGGTAGAAGGTATGTCTAATTTCTCTCTGGATTTCGATTTCTGTGAACATTATGTATATGGGAAGCAGAATCGGGTGAGTTTTCCTTTTGGTGCTAAGAGGGCAAACAAGATATTAGAACTTGTGCATAGTGATGTGTTTGGACCTGTGTCAGTTCCATCACTGGGAAAGTCTGTGTACTATGTTTCATTCATAGATGACTTCTCAAGGAATACATGGATATATTTCTTGAGGAAGAAATCTGAAGTCTTTGAAAAATTTAAATAATTTAAGGCTCTGGTGGAAAACCAGACAGAGAAGAAGATAAAGGTGTTGAGGATATATAATGGTGGGGAGTTCTGCAAGAAGGAATTTGAAGAGTTCTGTAAGAAGTGTGGTAGAGCATGGCAGAAGACTACTCCATAGACACCTCAACAAAATGGAGTTGCAGAAAGAATGAATAGAACACTGATGGAAAAGGCAAGAAGCTTGCTCAGTGGTACTAGGTTAGGACAAGAATTCTGGGAAGAGGCAGTGGAGACTGCATGTTACTTAGTTAACAGATCACCTTCATCATCGTTGGAGGATAAGACCCCACATGAGGTATGGACTAGTAAGAAACCCTCTCTTTCACATCTAAGGGTATTTGGATGTGATGCATATGTACATGTTCCAAAGGAGAAAAGGATCAAGTTGGATAATAAATCTGAAAGGTGCATCTTTATTGGGTATAAGGATGGTTTTAAGGGTTACAAGATTTGGAACCCAGAAACAAGGAAGGTTGTGTACAGCCGAGATGTGGTGTTTAGAGAAGTGAAAGATGTTGTTAAACATGAAGTCCTACCAAAGGAACCTGAGAAGATAGAGTTTGAGCTAAAGGAGGATGAATCGGACTCTACAACAGAAGAAGACTCAGAAGATGAAGAGCCACAAACTCCAGCTTTGAGAAGATCAGTTCGGGAAAGAAGGCAACCAGAAAGGTATAGTCCATTTGCTTTCTGTTCAGGTTTTTCCTTAACTATAACTGATGATGAACCCAGAACTGTCAGGGAGGCAGTAGATTCAGAGGATGGAAAACTCTGGAAGGAGGCCATGGTTGATGAAATGGCATCCTTGCACAAAAATGATGCATGGGATTTGGTGGAGTTTCTAGCTGGAAGGAAGCCCATTGGGAGAAAATGGGTGTTTAAGAAGAAGATGAATGTAGAAGGCAAGGTGGAGAAATACAAAGCTCGTTTGGTAGCGAAAGGTTATTCCCAGGTGCCGGGAATTGATTTTGGTGATATTTTTTCTCCTGTTGCCATGGTTACTTCTATTAGATTACTTTTATCTCTTGCTACCGCATTTGATTTTGAGATAGAACAGATGGATGTGAAGACAACTTTTCTTCACTGGGATCTAGAAGAGGAGATCTACATGAAGCAACCTGAAGGCTTTATGGTGAAGGGTAAGAAAGAACTGGTATGCAGGTTGAAGAAGTCTCTGTATGGGTTAAAACAGTCACCAAGGATGTGGTATCGGAAATTTGATACCTATATACGAGGACTTGGCTTCACCAGAAGCAAGGAGGATCACTATGTTTATTTTAAATTAATTGGTGACCGTGTTATTTATTTGGTCTTGTATGTGGATGATATGTTGTTGATTGGAAATGACAAAGAAATTATCCAAGATTTGAAGACCCAACTGTTCTCCAAATTCGACATGAAGGATCTAGGTGCTACAAACTATATTTTGGGCATGGAAATTAAGAGAGATTGGGAAAAGAGGAAGCTCTGGTTAAACCAGAGCAAGTATGTCGAGACCATATTACAGAGGTTCAATATGCAAGATAGTAAATCTGTGAATGTTCCTATTCCTATAGGTGTAAAGTTGTCTACTGAACAGTGTCCCAAGACACAAGAAGAAGAGGAGTATATGTCTCGTGTTCCATATGCAAGTGAAGTGGGTAGCCTGATGTATGAGATGGTCTGTACTAGACCAGACATTTCACATGCAGTGGGAGTATTGGGCAGGTTTATGTCAAACCCAGGGAAGGAGCATTGGACAGCAGTGAAGCGCGTTTTTAGATATTTACGTGGCACTAGTGATTATGGCTTGTGCTACCAGGGAAGACCAGGATTGGAAAGAATGTTGGACATTCATGGTTTTGTTGATGTAGACTGGGCTGGAGATCTGGACCAAAGAAGATCTACAAGTGGGTATGTGTTTAGCCTATTTGGAGGTGCAGTCAGTTGGATGAGTAAAAGACAGTCTGTAGTGGCTCTTTCAACTACAGAGGCAGAATACATAGCAGCCACTCATGCGAGCAAGGAAGCAGTTTGGTTGCAGAGATTGTGTTCAAGTATGGGGTTGGTACAGCAAGCTATAAGGATAGACTGTGATAGCCAAAGTGCAATTTTCTTGGCTGAGAACCCTACTTATCATTCAAAGACAAAGCACATTGATGTTCAATATCACTTTGTTAGAGATATGGTTGAGGCTAAAAGGGTGTTTTTGGTAAAGGTGGACACTTTGAAGAATGTTGCAGATGCATTGACAAAGTCTGTGAGCACTCAGAAGTTCTCTTGGTGTAGAGAAACAATGGGTGTTGAAGAATTGGGCCAATGACTAAGCTCTCTTGTGACCCCCTGTGGAAAGAAAACAACAAGTGGGAGAATGTTGGGTATGTGTTATATTATTTCCATGACTAAGCACGCACGGGGGGGTAAGAGGGGGGGCGGTAGCCCCCCCTTTGCGCTGGGCGGAACGGGGGGGTCACAGGGGGGGAGGTAGCCCCCCCTGTCGGGGTCCGGGGTAGCACCCTGGTGAAAATTTTTGGTCCTTAATTTCTGATGGGTAATCCGTGTCCATGGTTTTGTGCATGGTTTTGCACATGGTTTTGGGGTACGATGGTTTTCGACCCCTGGTATTTTTTT
The DNA here is from genome assembly GCA_034641835.2 of Pinus albicaulis. NCBI lineage: Eukaryota > Viridiplantae > Streptophyta > Pinopsida > Pinales > Pinaceae > Pinus > Pinus albicaulis. The sequence goes on from CM076573.1 coordinate 132,928,273, forward strand.
AGTTCCGGTCAAGGGAACTACGGTTATGTTGTAATCTAGGGTTAATGGATTGGGGTTTATGTATGCTTCGGCATATATATATATATATGTGTTGTAACACTAAAAGGAATATAATGAAAAATCAAGCTGGTCGTCTCGATTTGGGATCCAGGGGAAAATCTCTGTGTTTATCTATTTATGTTTTATGCTCTCGCTATTGTTTATTTTTTGTTATAAGATTCGTGTGTAGATAATTTCTGTTCAGGGTTAAAACCTACAAGACCCTCAACTCGAATTTCTTGAGCTAACTCAGTCATCATGACTTAGTTAACTGAAACAAGTTGTTATAAGATGAAATTACAATTTATTGTCGAATTTATTTAAGGGAAAAATAAATTAGATGCCCCACATTCCTCACTCACGCATCAAAATTCCTCACCAATGTGGTTGCATTGTTTTTTGTCCTTTCTGTTTTTCCAATTTCAACGTTTCTTGTTGCAAATTTCAACATTTCAGAATTTGATGCGGCCTTCACACAAAGACACCATTGAAATCACATGCCTAGATTCTCATGAGCAACCTCTGTTAAGCTCGATTTGCCATAATAAAACCAACAATATGCCATCCTACTTCCTAGCTCGAACCGACCATTAAGGTATGCAAAATTCTTGTGAACCCTCACATGATGATCTTGTTCTTGGAGGATGATCATTGCCTCCCTTTAGCAACCCTTACTCGGCTCTCTCACTCGACCCAATTTAGGACTACATCTCTCTTCGCCCCCTTGATCAAATGAGCTCCTTATCACTTGATGTTCTTTCCTTCATCATAAGGCCTCATTAAATAGTTTTTCCTAGACCTCTTAAGAACCCTCTAGAACTTACGTATTTTATCCACTTAGACTATAGGAAATATTAATTTTCATTTTTTATTTTCTTTTAGATTTTAAACCCCATCTTGGGTCCAAAATCCCTTTTCTTGGTTTATTTTCCCTCAAATCCTTTTGTTACCAAACTAACACCAACCCATCTCACTAGGCTTGTGGAGTACCTCCGAAGCTACAGAATTCAACAACATAGTTTAGTTGTAGTAACAATAACTTGGTCAAGCTCTTGTAGTTAAGTGAGGGCTTGGTTGGGTTCCCAAGTTGAAAATTAAGTAAGGGTACTTGTGAGGGAATGTTATCTAGGGAGGGTCAGAGCATGCACATTAAGAATGAAAAGTAATGCTAACACATGTTGGATAATTTCAATGCATGATGAAGATTGTTAGGGAGTGTCGGGGCATATCAAGGGATAACTAGGTCAAAATGCATGGAAAGGAACGAATAAGAGTGTGTTCCAGGGAGTGTCAGCGAATTCAACTTTTCCAGGGATGAAGTTTGTTATCACAAAATTTTACTTGATTGGCTACTGATCAGAAAACTAAGTGTAACTGTTTCAAACCATCTTTTGACTAAAGCTTAGCCTCTTCAGTCTAAGAGGGCTCTCTCAAAGGGATTTTATGATATCAGTTAATGATAGAGCTAGATGACTAACTCTATAGAAATTGTATCTTGTATTTTATGATTTCAGGTTGAAAGAATGTAGGTTTGCTACCATTGGGATTTTGGAGTCAACAATCAGTAGTTTCAGTGGCAAGGTTTCTTGACATGGAAGTTGCGGTAGATAGAGGTCTTTAACAAAGGAAATTCACTCATAAAACATAGGAAAACATAGTCATTTCATTACTAAAGGAAGTCAAAGCATAGAGTTATGAATTCTGAGTAATAGAAATGAAATCTACTGCAAGTGGTAAAACATAAGATGTAGATCAATAAGACATTAAAAAACCCATGAGAATCTCAGGTTTGTCAAGAAGAAAGTCACTCTGTATTACTGATATAAGTCAAAATACATAAAGCAGTAGTTTGGTGCAAAATATCTCCAACCCTTGAGTACTTCGATTCTTTGTCTTTAAATAAACCTTCTTTACAACAAGGATGATCTACCCGATGGCTAGATTCATCGAATTCTCCAATGACACATCACATAACTAAAAAACATGACTTCTAAAAAGAAATTGACAGCTACACCTTAAAGAAGACATTTCCTAATAGGAGTCTAAATCCTATTTATAACTCTACCTTATCTTGTGAAAGAGTTACATAAAAGTTACAAAATAAGCATCACATGTTCGAAAGATAGATGATAGGTTCATTTCCACTTTACATATTTAGGACTCTCCTAGACATGTGGAACAAAACCCTATTTTTTAGGAATGCACAACCCTTATCTTCAACGAGAGCTTTGGTTGATGACTTGTCTCCACAACACTTCCTTTGATTCATAAATATTTTATGTTACGGTCCTTGACATGTTGGAGGAGTCCAGCTATACAAAAGTTCCATTATGATGCTCCAAAACCTTCAAAAATATCTCGCTATGAAAACATGACAGTTTTGTAGCGAGCTTTGGTAGTGTCTAAAAAGTATCTTCTGCATCCAAAGATTCTACTCCTTTGTTGTTCCATGGTGTAAATCAAGTCATGACACATCACCACTATCAATCTCCCTCCTTGAAAACTACAAAAAATGAATTTAGAGATAAAAAGGCTGCTACAGGTTTTTTCGTAGCGTTTTCCTGGCTTTAAGCCTAGGAAATGCTATGAAATTGTGTAAAAGTGCAGAAATTCCAGATTTCAAAACTATCTCCAAAAATTAACCTCCAGCTGCAAAAACTTGATCTTCTACATGTAATTGTTAGTATGAATTCTTCGTCGAAGTGTACGAAAAAGAACCACTTTAGCTACGCATAAATAATAGCCCTAACAACAATAATGGCTGCAAAACATCTTCAGATCTGCAATTAGTAGTTAAAGCGTTGCAACAAACAGATCTATAAATAGAAAGACATTAAGCAGTAAAGTAAAGAGTTTGCTCCATGCATCCAACAGACAAGACAAGAACACGATTTTTGAATGAATTTTTATATTACGGGGCACCTGGGAGGAAACAAGAAGGTGTATCCAGATCTCCTCAATGGGATGGGTTCTTTGTAGTCCTCAGCACTTCAGATCTAAGCTTTCTCTCTCTTGTAGATGTAGAAAACCCAATGTAGAAGGTAGAGTTCAATGGGAGCAAAATGGCAGAAAAATGAGACCAAGTGTATAGATCCAGGGTGATCTAGTATGCAACAAAAGGTGAAGAATGATGGGGAAAACCCTCCTATTTATAACAAAATATTGGGTCCTTCTAGATCTTGGTGCATGATTAAAATAATGTTAATCACATCTAGATCCACCTCTATGGAATATTTTATTATTATTTGTTGGAGGGAAAGGGACTTTGACTTGGGTCAAAATCCCTTGATTAGTGAAGAATAAATAAATAAATGATTTATTTATCCTTTTAAGGAAGTGGTTGAGACATAATCAAATAAATAATGATTTATTTAATTAATAGTGGTTGATTTGGTCATATTTAACAAGGAATATTATTTAAATAATTATTCCTAGAAAATAATAAGATAACTATGGGTGTATCTCATTAATTTCTTTGTTTTTGGGTTAAACATGATTGGGAATAATAATTAAATTGTGGTTTAATTAATTATTCCTTTTGGGGTTTCCTTAATTAACATAGTGAAAGCAGTTTTACTTGGGGTAAAACTGGTCTTACATGGTGTACTTGGGTCCATCTAATAAGAAAAGGTGAGATGACCAAAAAATGGTGTAACAGTAATGAAACCTCTAAAACACATTTAATCCCAACTTATGGCTCATGGTGTTTCCTCCTCATTTATGATCAATTGAGCAATGGGCTCCTCAACCATAGTCATCTTTAAGCCTTTATTTTCCATCTCTTCATGAATCAGTTCCAGTTGTTCTTGAATGTCTTGGACTTGGTCCTTCAGTGTCCTATTCTTAGATTGTAAGTGCGGTTTTACCTTTTTTATGTGCTTTACCTCTTTTCTTAGTGACTGAGTCCAATTTATCATTTTTTCTATGTTTTACAAAGTCTTTGAGACACTTGTGACTTGATCCTCCCAAATCTCCCTCATCTATTCAAACTGCACCCTTTAAGCTCTATTTTTCTTTGCTTCTTTCCTCAAGAATGATATCTCTTCACTTGCATCTTTCAACTTCTCCTTAAGGACTTCAACCTCTAACTTTTCAGTGATTTTCTCTTTGCCCTTCTTTTGTTTGATGACTAATTCTTCTTTTCTAGGTGAGGAGAGGTCTATGATACTTAGTGGTGGTTGAGTAGTTTCACTGACCTTTTGAGCTTCCTTTTTGCTTTCCAAGACTCTTCTGTCATTTCTTGTCATTGGTTTTCTAGCTTGAAACATAAATCTGGCATCATCACTTACAAATTCTAACTTCTTAGCTATTTTTTCCTTTCTTAAGCTTCCTTCCTCCCTTATCAATGTCTTCAGCTTGGACTATAGGAGTTTCTTCAATATCAATGGCATGCAAGATATCCTCTAAGTTACCTTTAGCCACTATTTGGTTCCTTGTAACCCTCTTTCTTCCATGTTTGCTAACTGTTGGATTTTTTTTTGTAGGTTTAACTTTGTGTGTGTCAGCCTTCTGCAAAGGCTCTGTTTCCATGCTAGCTAGTTCTAACTACTCTGCCACTGAAGGTTATGGAATATATCTAGGTTTGGGATTTATTTTAGGAGTGACAACATCTACTTCAAAACCACTTATGAACATAAAATATGACCAATCTTTGCCTAATCTTTTTAACTCCTCTAACACCAGCAACTTGATCAAACCATGATGGAAAAGAGAGGTTTCATTTCCTTCTGTTTTAACTTGAACCTTATCTGACATTTTAGCTAATATTCTGTATAAGTAAAAAGGGAAATCAAGAGACCTTTTACCTAAAAAATGCAGCAGAAGCCAAAGGTGGTAGGAAAGAACCATTTGATAATTCCCTTCACAGGTGAAGTACTTCTGAATGATCAACAAGAGCTTTGAGTATTTTTCCTTCATGTAGCTCTTTGGGATACAATTTGTGAGATAAATTTCACTATGCTCTGTCTTGATGAATTATTTACACTCCTGCATGGTGAACTTGATGCCTTTGAACTATTTCTCCCCTCCTATAGGGATTCCTGTTGCTGCTACAATGGTTTCTGGTGTTACTATGAGATTTAACATTCCCACCTTTGAATATGATCCAGTAAAACTCTTAGCAAACTCCTTTGAAACCTGCAAATGAAACCCTTTCAAACTTTGGCAGAATTGAAAACACCCTATTCTTCTAAACACTTCGAATGCAGTTGGGTCTTCACTTAACAATTTCATGTCCATTGGCTCATATCTGAGGTAGTGACCACCTTTTTCGGTCTTTTTCTTTGTAGCCATGGCGATTGTATACCTTCTCTACCTCGCTTGATTAGTGACACCTACAACTTTTGAAAATGCCAACAACCAATTTGGCTCAGTGAAACAGCTCTTGAGAACTCAATAGCATTGAAAAATAAACCAGAGAATGACAAAGACTCAATTGGGTAATGTTTTAAAGTTTCGATGAGAACTCATGCCTTAATCATGACTCGTACGTGCTAAAAACAGTAATGATGACCTCAAACATGACCTTTGTACCTTGATTTAACCCTAACTAACTCGAATGACATCCACCCTAACTCTTTTAATCATGGACTGACACCTTGCACCAAATTTGACAAGACAGATAGCAAAACCATTTTTCATAGCATGGCTAGTTCATTTTCTGACAGTTTCACTACGAAAATATTAGGTAGTTTCGTAGCGAAAATTGTCTTTTTATAGTGTAAAGCACTACGAAAAGAGGAAAAACTGGCTAAAGTGACCTTTTTGAATTCAAATCTTGGGAAATGAAATATGTCAGCAAATGATGACTGAGGGGACATGATATGACTTTAATGGAGGTGGGTTTGAACCTTAAGATAGGTTAAAGATGAAATAAATTAAAATTTTCCTATACCAACTTGTAATAAATGAACTCTATGACCATGTCAAATAGTGTTTCACTTTGTCTGAGTGATAATAAATTGTGTTAGGAGAAGTTAATAATAGGATTTACAAGAGGCAAGCCTACATTGGTTATTCGGGGCTCAACATAATAGTTTTAGACAAAGGGAGATCACTTTGTGCTAGGCACAACATTTTTTTTTCATTTATCTATTTTTTTTATATGAGATGTGGCACACTTTGGCTCCATGTTCCTGTTTAAACTATTCTAGATAATTTCATATTGTACATTATTGTGTATAATTTTTGGGGCACTCGACTTGTGTCAGCTTATATCTCTTGTGCATTGTGCATCTTGTGTTTCTTGCAAACTCTCAGTTAATGTTCTACTTTTTATATGAACTGAACATACATGTGAAATATTTCCTATGTAAGCTATGTTGCTTAGTTGTTTTATGGCCATGGCTAGATCACCTGATCCTTGTCTTCGTAACTAGTTAAGTGGGACAAGTTGAGCCTGGACATGAGTGGCATAAGACGCGTTATAGGAGGTTCTTAGGTGAAAAATGCACAATCTACTTGTAGTATGTGCAATTGGTCAAGTTGTTGCGGTTGAAGCAAGCCAATATTGTCACATGAACTGTAGTAGCCAAGGAATTGATTGGGTTCCCAAGTCGTGAAAAAATGTAAAGGCTAGATTTGAGGACATGAGTGCCAAGGTGTTCTAGGGAATGCTAAGATGTGTCAGATAGTGAGAAGGCATGTCAAACATGCTAAGATGTGCCAAGTGACAAGGCATGCCAAGATGTACAAGGGTGTGTCAGTGCTTGCCAGGGACTTTCAACGAAAAAAATGGAGAAATAAGTTAAAATACAAGGAAATGAACACATAAGAGGGTTAATAAGTCATCAATTTACCTTTTCCAAGAGGGGCATGCTAGGCACACCAACACTAGGTGCCAATAGGTACCAAGTGAAAAGTTTTAGTGCATTCTAAGTGCCAAGTCTTCCTCTGTTGCTTCTCATCCACTTTCCAAAAATTGATCACAAATAAATTTAATATTAAACCATGCCAAATTATACCAAGGCATGTTAACGTATTCCATACATGCTAAGAACTTCCAAGCGCCAACACGTACTAAGTGCCGATATGTGTCATAGAGTGTTATGCATGCTATGAAGTGGAAGGGCATGTTGAAGAGTGCTAAGGTGTGCTAGAGAGTGATAATGCATGTTGAGTAGTGTTAAGGTGTACTAGGACAAAACATTAAGGGACCACTAGGTCAAAATTCATGGAAGTTAATGAATATGAGGAACGTGTGCCAGGTACTAGTGTTAATGGGTGCTAGTTGTCATGGAAAGGAGGGAGTGACAAGGTATGATAAGGATTGGTAAGGAATGATAGGGAATATCAAGGCATGTCAAAAAGTCTCAAAGTGTGCTTGGGAATTCCAGGGTAAGCTAATTATATGTGCCAAATATTGCCAATATATGCCAATACATGCCAGGTGCTAAGGATGTGTAGGGTGCCACAGTATGTCAATATATGTCAAGAAGTTTCAAGGAAACAAAAGGAAGAACCAATAAGAGGGTTATAAGTTGGGAATTTATCTTTTTCAACCACACTAAAAATAGGTCCCAATACATGCCAAGTGGCATTGTGTGCCAAGTGCTAATGTATGTCAATGCATTCAACCAAGGTGTTCTAGGGAATGCTAGGGGCTACATGCATGCCAACACATGTTAGGAGAGTTCTATGTTGTGCTAGCACATGCCACTATGTGATTGGGTGTCAGTGTCATGACAAGATGTTATAGGTACAAATATGTTCCAATACATGTGTGGTGCTAAGAAATGTTAGCGTGTTCCAAAGCATTAATTTAAGTTGTGCATGGATTGTTGAGGAGTGTTAGGTCTTTCTCATTAATAGAATTGACAGAGCTTGATTATGTATTAAATAATATATTTCCTACACACACTATGGGGCTTTATCTAAAGGGAATTTTATAGATAGTAAAATAAATATATATGAATCATGTGTTGACTCATAGGAAAGCTCTATTCGACTAGTCATTACTTGAGGGAAATGATACACACTAATTACTTCATAAAAAATTGGCCGACTCTAACCACTATGGCCTTAGAAATATTATAAAAAATACTCCACAATAATGGTATTAAATCCTTCTCTTTTGACAAAAAATATATTAATAAGCACATAACGTCATCAAAAATGCATTGGAATTATCAATGGTGCCGAACATTTTTTGACCGTCACTAAAAGTAACAAAAATAGCATCGGTGAGGGTCATTGAAAGTTCGTCACTAGAAGTGTCACCAAAGAGAGAATTAGTGATGGGCCTTTAATGTCCCTCACCAAAAGTGTCATTGAAAATGGATTTGGTGATGGACCTTAAAGTACCATCACTATATACACTTACAGTGACGTCTTTTTAAGGACCATCACTATATGTGACATTGGTGGCAGACCTTAAAGGTCTGTCACAATTATGACCCTCACCAGTGTCCTTTTTTCTTGTAGCGCTCCCATATTGGGAGCATCTTAATATTACCCACTTATTAGGTCCCATGCATATATTTAAAAATGTTTCATATTCTTTATGGAGGCACATATCATCAAAACAAAGTGACACATTCGTTGTTAGGAAATATCTTATTACATCAAAAACTAAAAAGAAACATTGGCCAAGATGATTAGAAAGTACGAGATCAAAGGCAACCGCTGGTCGCTCTAATTCATGGTTTTTCAAAGAACGTGATGCCCCGTGGATTTTAAAAAAAGATGATATTTCTTTAGCAAAGGAAGTTATAATGGATGTGAGAGTGCCAACTTCATACAGGTCTTCACTACAGCACTGCTTCACCATGGATGACCATTATCGGGGTTGAAATCGCATGACTATTTGAATCTTCTAAGAGTACGTATAATGTAAAAAGCATGATTTTATTATTTGTTATATGAATAAATTTTATCCCATGCGAGGATCATAAAAAATAACTAATTTCTTATATTATTGCACTTGTTTATAACTTTGCAGTGTCATTATCCTTTTTTCGTATGTGGGTGTGTGAAACATGAATTCCCTCAAGACCTAGGACATGACATATCTAAATTATCTACACTTGTACATTGGATCACGTCAAAGGAGATTCATGTGGCTAGCATTATGCGGTCGCGTCAAGAGATAGTTGAGATTGTTTTTATGTTTGAGAAGGAATTGTCGACGAGTGTCATGGAGTTACAGGTTCATCTTCTAATCCACCTAGTAGATGAGGTTGAATTATTTGGGGTGTTTTTTTATCGTTGGATGTTCTTCTTAGAGAGGTACATGAAGAAATTGAAAGGTTTTGTTCGACAAAGGGAAAACCCCGAGGGGTCTATGGCAGAGGGGTACATATCGTATGAGTCTTTCTATTATGTTAGTGAGTACATCAAGCAGATCAAAAACAGACCAGGTGTGGTGATTTGGGATGATGAAAGGGAGGAAGACAAAAGATAAGGGCAGTTGATCCAAACGAGTGGAAAAAAATGCTTGATAAAGAGTAAGCAACTTATAATTTTTCAAATTTACAAAAAGTAATTAATATTCATGTTGAACTTCGATATAATGTATATTTTGATCTCTAAGTACTATATAATGTTTATTTTACTTCATCATAGAATGCAGAAATTGAAGCAATCAATAAATTCGTTCTTTACAATTCTGAAGCAACACAACCATGGGTTGCATTGTACAAACAAAAGAGGATGAAATGGGATAGTGACAAGAAAGAATTCAAATGGTTTAATGGTAGAAGTGTTCCTTATCATGATTATTTAAAATAAAATATGCCAAAAATATGCCCCAACAGTTGGGTTTCTGACCAAGCTAGAGAGAAATATGGTGCAACTGGTCATTACCTACATGTTGAAGAGGATGTGCTAAACATAGGGATTGGGTGTAGCAACTCGGTAATAATATTTTAATTTATATGTAAATTTCAAACTTATAAGACATCTATATTTCACATTTTAATTTTTGGGTTATTATAAGATACATGACACTATGATTTTTTTAACCTTTTTATAATAGGTGCATTTGTTCCCATCTATGTGGGCATATGGACACCATTTTCGCACAAAAAATGATGATATTGGGAACATCACACAAGACTGTGGAGTGGAAGTCAAGTTCTAGGAATATAGTCGATCTAGCCACCGTGATCAAAACCTAACACGAGGGACATTAGGTTACGTTGGAAAGATACAAGAGATCATTGAAGTGGATTTCTCTTCTTTCCAATGTGTTATTTTTAGGTGCAAGTGGCGAGACACCTTGATCAGAATAATGTAAAGGAATACCACAACAATAGGCTGATATCTATCAACTCTAGAAAGATGTGGGATGAAGCTGAGGACCCCTATGTTCTCCCCAGACATTGCAACCAGGTGTTTTTTTACCTAGATGTGTTGGATAATGATTGGTGGTTCGTATTGACACATGATCCTAGATCAAAACATATTTTTGAGAATAATAGTGTTATCATGCCATGCGAGCTGGAAGATAATGAGGGTGATCATGAGAACCGAGAGTGATATGGTACATGTGTTATTTCATCAATATTTATACTTTTTAAGATGGATTTTTTGAAACATTATAATATGTATTTTGAATTAATTGGTCATTTTCAATGTGTTAATGTTAAAATGAATATTTCACTTGATAATTTGTAATTATGTTGATCTCAAAAAAATTGGTGTAGTGTATAAATTAGTTCTTTTTTTTTTATCTAATATCATAATAAAATAATGATAATTCTAAAGTACATGAATTTATTTGCATTATTTTCTAAACTTTATTATGTTACAATAATTCATATTATTCTAGATTTATTATTTTACAATTATTTAAAATTTACAAATTTATAAATTTAAAATTTTTTATAAAATAATTTCACATTAATACAACTAAAATTTTACAAATATTTTACATACAATTAGAATTAGAATTAGAATTAGAATTACAATTACAATGAAAATTACAGTTAAAATTTTACAACTTCAAATACTATTAGAATTAAAATTACAATTACAATTTTAGAATTTTACATACAATTACAGTCAATTCACAGTAATAAAATTAAAATTTTACAAATTTACATATATACCATTACAATTACAATTTTAGAATTTTACATACAAGTAGAATTACAAATATTACAATGTTACAATATCATGATCATTTAATATTAAATTAATTAATAAACATCACGTTCATGATAACCATCTTACAAACATCATATTTGACTAAAAAACGCATTCAAAATTGCTAACATCATCGTGATCATGATCATCTAACAAAACACAATTAACATTATATATTAACATCATCACAACAGAAACATCAAATATACATCTCATGTAAAATAATTCATGATATCACATACACATCTATCTACAAGCTGCACATTAAATGAACATATCTAACATGACCTAACAATATACACATCATGATGATCACCAACATGTAAATTAAGTACAACTGCAACATGAACATAAAAAACATGGACTATATATATATATATATATATATATATATAATGTTAAAAATATATAAATGTAATATAAATGTCATGGATCAGCTGGTGGTAGTACAACACCAATAGCAGTACTAGTGGAGGCCTGCTCAGTTAATGGTGCAGCCTCGAAGGTCGATGGTCCAGCCTGCTCATGATCATGAGTTCTGATGGATGCTGCAGGCTGCTGACTGGATGTGGTCGATGGTCCACCCTCATCTCCATGATGATTGCTGCTAGATGCTAGTGGAGGTTGCTCATCTAGCGCGGCGGAAGGTGAAAACTTATGAGATGATGAGTAGTTTTTCGTGGACTTTTGATCACGTTCTACATCTCGACCATGCCTATAATGTGCAACAATCCTCCTCAACCATGTAACTAAGGTTGTAGCTCCTATGACATGGCGCATCAGGCTGTACATGTCACGTGGCATGCCTTTCCACATCTGTAATAGCCTATCATCGACCTGTATGTCTCTGTAATGAGTGGGCCTGATCCGACCTCAAAAATCAATGCAGTGAGTTGGTCACCCAACTCCATCCTGTATTTAGCATAAAGTCAACCACGCCTAGAAAAACGTGGTAGTGGCGCACCAATAGGAGCAGGTCTCGCTGCACCAGCCTCGTGATGATCCTCAACATCTAGCATACCATGATCGTCATCAGGATCCACACCTAGATCATGTGGTGGTGCTAGCATGTCCTCACCATCAAAATATCCAATGTCTACAAAATATATACAGGTACACAACAATAAGTAGAAAATTTCATTACATAATTTAATAAAAACAAGTTAAAGAACATGCTAGAATAAATTTAAATAAAAAAATAATATTAACTCTATCAGTTGGTGGCTCATCAGCTGCAAAGAGGATGTTGGCACACCCTCGCCAATCCAAACCTGCATAAGGACAGGAAACCATAATGAAGGGATGCTCATCAACACTAGCTAGCAACTCCAGTGCATCATGTGATATCCTCGCTGGAAACAGAGTTTCACCCCTCTTGGGGATCATCTGCCCCCACATGTGCATATGTGCCTCGAAAATCGGCCTACGAGGATGCCAAATAAAAGCAGGCCTTGTCTCTAGAAACCTCTCAAAAAATAAACAGAAAAACTCCGAAGAAAAAGGGAAGTTGACACTCCCTTGTGCATGAGCATGACATATATCTAAGGTTGTACAGAATTGCCGCAAAAAAAATTGTATACCACCCGACAAGACATGGCTCTTGTACTAAAGCATCAAGATAATATAGAAGCGAGCAACTAATGCGTTTCCCGTCACTGGTGTTGTGCGAAATGATCGAAATGGGAAGTGAGAGACATTGCACCTCCTCACTACAAAATGCACCAATACATAACTGACCTCTAGCGACCTGAAAATCTATAGGAGATAGTACATTTGCTCCAATGTATCTCTAGGAGTAAACTAATTGACTCCCAGCTACACAGCCAGCTGGAACCTTGGGGAATGAGGGAAAATCCACCCCTCTCCTTGATAGCCTTGTAATGAAATATATATCCTCCTCAGTGGACATGTACCATTGGTTGATACCAACCCACAAAGCCTGTTGGTGGGCATTCCACCATCGAATAAGATGTCTAAAAAACAAACCATGGGCCTTTAGGGAAGTAGCGTCCTCATAGAACTTGAGGAGGCCTACCTGCCTTAGGAGCCCCTATGTAGTTGTTTTAATAGGGCAAGGGTACGCATCTCTCTCCCTCTCTCATGCCTCCCATAGGTGAACCATGTTATACTGATCCACCTATTGTTGTTGTTGTTATTCCCCCTCCTTCTCTCCTTTCATGTATATGAATAATTGATATATTAAATCCAATTTTTTCATTAAATGAGACATGTATTTCGAAATATACATATATAATTTTTTTTTGAAAAAAAATAGAAAAAAAAAACAGTGCACCAAAAAAACATTCATGCATTGGTCCCGGTGTTTCTTTTTATGGAGTGCACAGAGTTGGTGCACCAGATAATATTAAGCGCACCGGCATCGGTGCACCAGATAATATTCAGCGCATCAGGGGCGGTGCCCCATAAAAAAATGTAGCAAACCATTGAATATGTACGATGTCAGGAGGGCGGTGCACTGACTAAACTCTATGACCCGGGGTGTATAGATAAGTCAGTGGACCAACCTCCTACCACCATTACATAGTGAATGGTGCGGTCTTTTACTAGGCCGTACCATTGACCCAGGTGAAATACAAAAATTCGTGTGCTAAAAAAATTAATAGTCGTCCCGGGGCTGCTATTTTGGTCAACACACTGCGTCGCCGCTACTCTACTAGGTCAACGGTGCAGCCAGGTAACCGACCACACCGCACTTTAAAAAAAAAAAAATAGCTCAGTGTGCCTTAAGTACCGCCCCAAAACCGGTGCGGATACCATTAGCACTGGTTTACCAGGCTGAACCGTTGACCCTGTCGAAATGTGGAATGCGGTCCGCTGACAACATTACCTGCCCCAGGGCGAATAATTCAGTCAACACACCGTGTTGCCGCTATTTGACATTGTCAACGGTGCGGCCTGGTAAACGACCATACCGCACTCTTTTAAAAATTTTAAAATAACATGGTATGCCTTTTGGTACCCCCCCGTAACTAGTGCAGATACCGTTAGCACTGGTTGCGGTGCGTTCTGTAAATTTACAGGCAGCACCGCAAACCGGTGTGAGCCGAACGGGAGCGCACAACGCAATTTTTTTTTTTAAGGTTAAAATAACATGGTGCACCTATCGTACCTCCCCAGAACTGGTGTGGATACCATTAGCACCTTTTTCAATATGACCTGTAAATTTACAGGCAGCACCATAAACCGGTGCAAGCCAAACGACTTGAGTGTACCGCACGACAAATTTTTTTTCTTTTAAATGGTTAATTTTAAGGTTATTTGAAATTATAATCTCCTAAAAGGACTAATTATGGAAAAATAAGAAAAATAGAATTTGTAAAAGAATTTTTTTCCACCGTTTTGCAAAATTCAAGCTAGAGATTGGTGGGCAATGCACAGCAGTAGTGCATGCAATGAGTGCAATTGAAGCACCGATGTTAGGGTGACTTAGACAAGGATAAATTGCACTGGTGCTTGAGAGCTTTGGAGCACTGAAAAAAGTGAAAAATGTGGTTTTTGGGCCGTAATTTTTTTTAATTTAACCCTGTTCTGGTGAGCGGGGTTTTTATGGGTGCACCGGTGCGTTTGCTTCATTCCACACCGGGCGGTTTCTATTTTCGTGTGCTTTTTATGAGGCACCGGTGCGGAAGTGTTGTAAAGCAATGGTGCGCTACAGTAATACGACCCACCGGGTGGGTGTGTACGGAGCGCATGGTGTTCGGTGTGCCAATGTTTTGTGTGCACTAGTGCTTTCTCTTGTTGAACGCACTAGTGCGTTGTACGGTGATAGGCGCACTAGATGAAATACATCCGTAAAAACCTCCGCCCGCCAACATCCTCTAGTAACCTTCGCTAGAAACGGATGTCTAGGGCATTTTTAGAAGCGGTTCCTCAAAAAACATCCCCTAGAGGGTATTTTCCTTGTGATTTTTATGTGACTGTCATAGAAAAACAATGCCTTGACTCTAGATGATGAATTGAATATATTGTGACTTTTGGGTAAAAATAGTTGCCTTCAATGGCACTGCTACAAAAATATTCTAGACTGTATGGCTTTGTACATTTATGATAGTTCATAGTTGAAGATTTTTTTGTCAAGAATTATATTTTAGATCATACATGTTTTGAATTTAATGCTTACTATTTGTGTTTCCAAGAGGAAGGCCAACCATCATGTTAGAATATTCTCCTCTTTTGATCTGGAGGTCAATTTTACATTGTTGGGTGTGTTCATACTATCTGGGAGGTCGTGGTACCTCTTATTGGGTGTGAACTTCTTGTGGGTGGCTGAGATCACAAGCAAGGACCGTTCACTTCCTTCCTGGGCACCAGGGATACGTAACTGGGCTGTGTAAATTACTAGCACGGGTTTAATACTATCTGGGAAAAAAAAAGTGTAACCCAACTTTGTATCTTCCAAAATACATTTGATGGATTATTTATTAATTCGGATGTACTCCTAATAGGAGCATGCAAGTGTAATTCAACAGGGATACTAGGAAAATCAATATTTGATATAGAGGGCATGTTATGGGGTTCTGGTCTAGGTGTCTAGGGAATAACATGACCCTCTATACCAACAGATTGTATGCTTGTTGGAGTCACCCTCGAAACATCCTACAAGGAACAAATATAAATAATAAGATGGAATAAAAAAGGAATAATGTTGAAATATTTAACTAGGTTCGGTATTCGTAATGACATATATGATCACGATTTATGTAATTTATGTAAAGAAGGAAAAATAAAATCATTTTTGTTATGTTTGAGGCATGGGTTTCATGCTCAAGGATTTGTATTCTAGATCAAGCTCCCATTGTGGGAGAAGGAAACTATACAAACCCTTAGACACTATTCATAATATATATGAATATCAAGGAAAATTTAAAATATGAAAGATATTTTCCATGGTTGAATTCGTCTTAGTGAGAAGGCATCATGGTAAGCATGCAAGAGTTCATAACTGAAGTAAAATTATACAAACAAATAACATAATCAAGTAAAAGTCACCTCCATTTCTATGCCCTAGATTTCTCAACAAATAACATAATCAAACTCACACAAATAGATGGTTGGAACTTAGATTTTGTGTAACATTGGATGTATTAGGGGGCATAAATGATACATGCATGCCAACATTTGATGTATTTAGTGACATAAATGAATCATGCATGCCAAAAAAATGCATGCTTAACAAAAACAAAAATATTAATAAATATATAAGGGTGAAAATGTGAATTTGGGTTACACTTTTGTGAGAATTAGTAGCAGAAAAAATTTTTCTCAATAGTTCGGCCGAACTATTAGAGAGTTCGGCCGAAATTTCAAAATTAGTTCAGTCGAACTCATTCTATCGTTTACATTGACGGTGTACTGACAGCGTGGGCAAACAGATTTTTGGCCGAAGATGGGAAAAACGGTAACAAAAGTTTGGCCGAAATCCTACTTTATAAATATATCGCCCGCGAACTTTCATAGGCTTCTTGTTCACATCTGTCTCGCGCGTCTGATTTTTATTCATTTCTTTTCTGATTCTCTGTCGCACTCTGTGGATTTTGTTGTTCTGTTGTGCTTAGTTGCTGCTATGTTGTGCTTTGGTGAGCTTTGTTGTGCTCTGTTGTTACTCTGTTGCGCTTTTGGTGATTTGGAGTTGCACCACAACAACTTTCTACGAATTTCCATGTAAGTATCTGCATATCTATACAACAGAGCCGAAATTTTTTTAAATTTCAAAGGAGACTTAAACTGAAGTGTAAATAATTATGTGTAATTAATTATGTATAATTGTTATATTTTAAATTGGGATGAATGAATCTTAATGTTATGTGTAAAAAAAAATTATGGCAATTATAAACTAAATGTTTTGAAAATTCAAAATGTGCAATGTCATTTGGCCTAAAAAATTTATGTACAATTGTTATATTTTAAATTGTGATGAAAGCATTACACGTGTTTGAAGATTTATAGTGATTATAAACTAAACAACCCACAAATTTTGTAAATTTGAAAGAAAAAATAAGTATGCATAATTAATTATGTTTAATTGTGATATTTTAAATTGTGATGAATGAATATTAATATTAAATGTGTTTAAAAAATTATGGTCATTATAAACTAAATAATTAACTAGCAGGCAAGCCTTCACAACAACACCACATTACTACCCATGCAACCATAACATGTCTTGTTGCCCAATAGTTTCAATGAACCTATTATCCCTGCAAAGATTTAATATAGAATTAGGACACATGACACATGAGGTCATAGCATCAGTGGCTTCCATGACGAACAATCTTTGGCCAAAACCAAGTTTTCAGATTCTCTTAACTCGCCAATAAATCCACGGAGACGTTAAAGAAATCTTATGAATATGATGGTTATCATAATTAAGCATCACCTCTTGCTCAACTAGTGTGATTTGTGTTCTATTCCCATATATGAAGTTGATTACTTATTAGATATGGATGTCTCTGCTTATTATATATGTTCTATTCAAACTATCACCTTTATGTTCATAAGCATGGGTACTATCTTGGATAATGCATATCATGATTAGGCAAATGAGGCTTATCACATTCCCTATTTATGAGAGCTATAATGATTAGTTATGTTCAAAGCTTTAATGGGTTTACTTATTGTATCAAGCTCAGCAAGTACAATGATCGTATTAGAAGAAGCTTATGTGCAATGGTTACTCCTTGTTAGATAGGGTTGTATAGAGCTTATTGAAACATACCAGTACTCCTTTTCTGTTCATTTAATAATAGTGCACATGTTGAGTATAAAAAATGTCAATATGCAGCGTTAGGCAATCTCTCAAAATATATTATTTCCATCTAAATGGCATGTTATACCCTGCTGATGGATTATAACAGTTTATGCAACAGTAACGTATAAATGACAACAGTTTATGTTATTCCCTCTCTCTCAAAGCTGATCCTTTCTATGATTAAAGTATTAGTCACTCCAAGAGTATGAGTCTTCAGTCTGTAGGAAATTTCTTATATAATGCAAGTGTTGAAGTTTGATGTATAACTGTGAGCCTATGAACTTGAGTTGATATGAAATAGTAGCAATGAAAATTAAGTGATTAGTTTATTAAGCTTTTTGATATGAATCAGTAGTAGTGAAAATTAGTTTATTAATCCTTTTAATATGAGATAGTAGCACTGGTGTCTGAGCTTGAGTTGATATGAAATAGTAGCAGTGAAAATTAAGTGCTTAGTTTATTAAGATTTTTTATATGAAACAGTAGCAGTGAAAAATAGCTTATTAAGACTTTTAATATGAAACAGTAGCACTGGTGTGTATTTGTTTAGATACCTTACTTAGTATCAGTCACTCCAAGAGTCTAAGTCTTGAGTCTATAAGAAATTTCTTATATTTAATGCAAGTGCTAAAGTTCGATGCATAATTGTGAGCCTGTGAGCTTGAGTTGATATGAAATAGTAGCAGTGAAAATTAAGTGCTTAGTTTATTAAGCTTTTTGATATGAAACAGTAGCAGTGAAAATTAGTTTATTAAGCCTTTTAATATGAAACAGTAGCACTAGTGTCTATTTGTTTAGATACCATACTTAGTATCAGTCACCCCAAGAGTCCGAGTCTTGAGTCTGTAAGAAATTTCTTATATTTAATGCAAGTGTTGAATTTTGATGTATAATTGTGAGCATGTGAGCTTGATTTGATATGAAATAGTAGCAGTGAAAATTAAGTTCTTAGTTTATTAATATTTTTGATATGAAATAGTAGTAGTGAAAATTAGTATATTAAGCCTTTTAATATGAAACAGTAGCACTAGTGTCTAAGCTTGAGTTGATATGAAATAATAACAGTGAAAATTAAGTTCTTATTTTATTAAGCTTTTTGATATGAAACAGTAGCAGTGAAAATTAGTTTATTAAGCCTTTTAATATGAAACAATAGCACTCGTGTCTGTTTGTTTAGATACCATACTTTCATTCCTTATAATAAGAATCTAATGCTCTTTCCCTTCTCGCTAATATAACTCTCTATCTCCCTCTCTCTTGAAGCTGATCCTCTCTGTGATTAAAGTATCAGTCACTCCAAGAGTCCGAGTCTTGAGTCTGTAAGAAAGTTCTTATATAATGCAAGTGTTGAATTATGATGTATAATTGTGAGCCTGTGAGCTTGATTTGATATGAAACATTAGAAGTGAAAATTAAGTGCTTAGTTTATTAAGATTTTTGATATGAAACAGTAGCAGTGAAAATTTAGTGCTTATTTTATTAAGCTTTTGATATGAAACAATAGCAGTGAAAATTATTTTATTAAGCCTTTTAATATGAAACAGTAGCACTAGTGTCTATTTGTTTAGATACCATACTTTCATTCCTTAGAATCAAAATCTAATTCTCTTTACCTTCCTACCTAGGCTAGGAGAATTTATGCATCTATATCTTTAAACTACTCAACTATTTTATTACATCACAGGAATCATTTCTATATATCTCCCATTTTAATGGGGTCTATCACATTTTGAGAAAGACATATTAGCCATAAAAGTTTCCCAATGAAACCAAAGTGTTTTGATACAAAACATAGGTTTTGACCTTATATAGTTAATTGTTTCAAATAGATTCTTAATAAAATGAAAAATATTCATTGTAAAACACATGCATTAACATATAATTGTGATATTTTCCCTTCTATCCAACTTAGTGGACATCCTTCTAGAAAAATATATTTTAATGAAGTAGATATATCCATAGTAATCCATTGATATTTGTTCACCAACAACTATTTCATTTTGGACTTGTATATCTCAAAACTATACTCATTGAATTTATGCATCTATATATTTAAACTACTCAATTTTTTTATTAAACCATAGGAATCATTTCCATATATCTCCCATTTTAATGGGGTCTATCACATTTCGAGAAAAACACATTAGCCATAAAATTTTCCCATTGAAACAAAAAGTAATTTGATACAAAACATCCAGGTTTTAACCTGATATAGTTAATTGTTTCAAATAGATTATTAATAAAATGAAAAATATTAAATGTAAAACACATGCACATTAACATATAATTGTGATATGTTCCCTTATTTCTAACTTAGTCCATCCTTATAGAAAAATCCCTATAAATGCCCCTACAGTCAATCTCTAGAATAGATCTAAATAGAAGTTCTTCATTTTAATATCCATAAAACACAACCACTTTAAGTCAAATTGTGTACATGTGTCACTTATCCCATAAATTATTAGGCATAGTTTTTAAAGCATATATGTCATGTTGGCTTTCTCCCATTAACTTTAAAGCATGTTTTTTGTAAGTGCATAAAATAATTTTGCAAACCATGTAAATGTCAT
Source organism: Pinus albicaulis (assembly GCA_034641835.2). Lineage (NCBI taxonomy): Eukaryota > Viridiplantae > Streptophyta > Pinopsida > Pinales > Pinaceae > Pinus > Pinus albicaulis. The sequence continues at coordinate 132,948,736 of CM076573.1, forward strand.
TTCTCTCAAGCTTTAAGGCCTAAAAATTGAACCTAAAGTGGTTGAACACTCATAGAATTTTTAACTTCCGTAGGATTTTAGTCTGTTTATTGAGTGTTAAATTCTACAAGTTCTAAAGACAGAGTCTGTAAAGGGCTGGGTAGCCTCTGGATCTCATCTTTTCTCAAAGGTGACATATCTAGTAAATGCCCCTACAATCAATCTCTGGAATAGATCTAAATAGAAGTTATTCATTTTAATATCCCTTAACCTCAACCACTTTAAGGAAAATTGTGTGCATTCTCCCATAAATTCTTAGTAAAATATTTTAAAGCATACATGTCATGTTGGATTTATCCCATTAACTTTAAAGCATGTTTTTTGTAAGTGCATAAAATAATTTTGCAAACCATGTAAATGTCATTTCTATCAAACTTTAAGGCCTAAAAATTGAACCTAAACTGGCTGAACTCTCATAGGATTTTGAGCTTCCATAGGATTTTAGTCTGTCTTTTGAGTGTTAACTTCTACAAGTTCTAAAATTAAGTGCTTAGTTTATTAAGCTTTTTGATATGAAACAATAGCAGTGAAAATTAGTTTATTAATCCTTTTAATATGAAATAGTAGCACTGGTGTCTGAGCTTGAGTTGATATGAAATAGTAGGAGTGAAAATTAATTGCTTAGTTTATTAATTTTTTTTATATGAAACAGTAGCAATGAAAATTAGTTTATTAAGCCTTTTAATATGAAACAGTAGCACTGGTGTGTGAGCTTGAGTTGATATGAAATGGTAGTAGTGAAAATTAAGTTCTTAGTTTATTAAGCTTTTTGATATAAAAGAGTAGCAATGAAAATTAGTTTATTAAGCTTTTTAATATGAAATAGTAGCACTGATGTCTGTTTGTTTAGATACCATACTTTCATTCCTTAGAATCTGAATCTAATGCTCTTTCCCTTCCTAGCTTGGCTAGGAGAATTTATGCATCTATATCTTTAAACTACTCAACTATTTTATTACACCATAGAAATCATTTCTATATATCTCCCATTTTAATGGGGTCTATCACATTTTGAGAAAGACACATTAGCCATAAAAGTTTCTCATTGAAACCATAAGTGATTTGATACAAAACATAGGATTTAACTTTATATAGTTGATTGTTTCAAATATATTCTTGATAAAATGAAAATTATTCAATTTAAAACACATGCATTAACATATAATTGTGATATTTTCCCTTCTTTCCAACTTAGTGGACATCCTTCTAGAAAAATATCTTTTAATGAAGCAGATATATCCATAGTGATCCATTGATATTTGTTCACCAACAACTATTGCATTTTGGACTTGTATATCTCAAAACTATGCTCATTGAATTTATGCATCTATATCTTTAAACTACTCAACTATTTTATTAAACCATAGGAATCATTTCGATATATCTCCCATTTTAATGGGGTCTATGACATTTCGAGAAAAACACATTAGCCATAAAACTTTCCCACTGAAACAAAAAGTAATTTGATACAAAAAATCTAGGATTTAACCTTATATAGTTAACTGTTTGAAATAGATTCTTAATAAAATGAAAAATATTCAATGTAAAACACATGCACATTAACATATAATTGTGATATTTTCCCTTCTTTCCAACTTAATCCATCCTTCTAGAAAAATCCCTTTTAATGCCCCTACAGTCAATCTCTAGAATAGATCTAAATATAAGTTCTTCATTTTAATATCCATAAAACACAACCACTTTAAGGAAAACTACGTACATGTGCCATTTCTCTAATAAATTCTTAGGCATATTTTTTAAAGCATACATGTCATGTTGGCTTTCTCCCATTAACTTTAAAGCATGTTTTTTGTAAACAATGCATAAAATAATTTTACAAACCATGTAAATGTCATTTCTCTCAAGCTTTAAGGCCTAAAAAGTGAACCTAAAGTGGTTGAACTCTCATAGAATTTTGAACTTCTATAGGATTTTAGTCTGTCTATTTAGTGTTAACTTCTACAATTTCTAAAGGAAGAGTCTATAAAGGGCTAGGTAGCCTCTGGATCTCATCTTTTCTCAAAGGTGACATATCCAATAAATTCCCATACAGTCAATCTCTGTAACATATTTAAATATAATTTCTTCATTTTAATATCCATTAACGTCAACCACTTTAAGGCAAATTGTGTACATGTGTCATTTCTCCCATAAATTCTTAGGCAAAGTTTTTAAAGCATACATGTCATGTTGGATTTCTCCCATTAAATTTAAAGCATGTTTTTTGTAAGTGCATAAAATAATTTTGTAAACCATGTAAATTTATTTTCTCTCAAACTTTAAGGCCTAAAAATCGAACCTAAAGTGGCTGAACTCTCATAGGATTTTGAACTTCCATAGGATTTTAGTCTATCTGTTGAGTGTTAACTTCTACAATTTCTAAAGGCAGAGTCTGTAAAGGGCTAGGTAGCCTCTGGATCTCATCTTTTCTCCAATGTGAAATATCCAGTAAATGCCCCAATAGTGAATCTATGTAACATATCTAAATAGAAGTTCTTCATTTTAATATCCATAAACCTCAACCACTTTAAGGCAAACTATGTACATGTGTAATTTCTCACATAAATTCTTAGGCAAAGTTTTTAAAGCATACATGTCATGTTGGCTTTCCCCCATTAACTTTAAATCATGTTTTTTGTAAGTGCATAAAATAATTTTGCAAACCATGTAAATTTCATTTCTCTCAAACTTTAAGGCCTAAAAATTTAACCTAAAGTGGTTGAACTCTCATAGGATTTTTAACTTCCATAGGATTTCAATCTATCTATTGAGGGTTAACTTCTACAGGTTCTAAAGGCAGAGTCTATAAAGGGCCAAGTAGCCTCTAGATCTCATCTTTTCTCAAAGGTGGCATATCCAGTAAATGCCCCTACAGTCAATCTCTATAACAAAACTGTGTACATGTGTCATTTCTCCCACAAACTAAAGGCTTCCTCCCATTAATTCTAGATGTGAATTCTACCATAAACTTTTTAAGTCAAAATTTAAGATAAACCATGCACATGTCATTTATCTCATGCACATGTGTCATTTCTCCCATGCATTTGCAATAAATGTCAATTTAATATATATTTTTAATGAATTTGTTTTTTTTAGGGATAAAAAACAGCAAAATATGGTTGAAAAATGGAAATTTTGCATAGATTTTTCTTGCTATCCCAATCCAGGGAAAGCAATGATTACATATGTGGTTTCCAATATTTTGACTAGCAAAGTTATCCAAAGTAAAATGAATACGCTGAGAAGAACAAAAAACAACGAGGCATATTATATTGGATTGATAGAAGGCTTGGGAACATCTATGGAGTATGGATCAAATGGAATTGTAGTTTTCACCAATTCTGAACTTGTGTGAAACCATATGAATGGCGTGTACCAAGTTAAGATGGAGAGGCTAAAATAACTGCATGGAATAGGAAACAATATTTTTAGCCAATTTCAAATTTTTAGTATAAGACATTTTACAAATGTGAATAAGATGTATGTTTATCTATTGCATGGAGCAATGCAAATTTAGGATTCATATATCAAAGATAAATTAATAGATGAATTAGAATTATATGGGGAAATTCCAATGCAAGATTCATCTCTTAAAGATGAATTAGTTTTGAGACTCTCTTCTTCAAAAATTCAAGATTCATCTCTCAAAGATGAATTAGTTTTGAGACGCTCTTCTTCAAAAATTCAAGATTTATCTCTCAAAGATGAATTAGTGTTGAGACGCTCTCCTTCAAAATTTATTGATGGACATTGTAACATATCTTGGATATGTGTATGTTTTGTACTTATAAATGTGTCTTTTTTAATGACCATGTGTTTTTTTTTTAATTATATACCAAGTGTGCTCCCACCACACCATGTAAAGCGCAACTTGCTGAACTTCACATTCGCAACAAGTGGTGATTCACATTTTTATGAAATTAAAATGCAAATAATTCAACAATTTTTTGTTTAAATGGAGTTTAACGCTTATTATTTAATGACCATGTGTTTTTTTCAATTTTATACCAAGTGTGCTCCCACCATGTAAAGCGCAATTTGGTGAACTTAACATTTTTTATAATTTTTTTTGCTTAAATAGAGTTTCACACATCAATTAGCACTTTGAAAGTTAGGTTTTACATAATTTGTGTACACTAAATTACATTAATTTTCTGAAATTTATTTTGAATTTATTTTAAATAGCAATTTAAAAAAATTATTTTAAATTTCCACTGTAGATATATATATCATGGAGGATGAACAACGAAGATCAATGGAATCCCATATCTCTACGAGAGAGGGGGGCTAAGTACCGAGGGATGTTCATGGTATTTAAATATAATCTTAAATCTCCATACATATACATACATGTGTACATATGGAATTGATTTTTTTATCAACTTTGTGAGTTAAATTAGTTGTTAATAAGTTTCATTTTTTATTTTTTAGGAGCTAAGAGGAGAAGGGTCTCTACTCCATCAATGGAGCATGCCTATGTTTCACCCAGTTGTGGTATGGTTCACACAATTTAATCAATGAATATGTACGTGTATTTATATGTATGAATGTATTTTTAAATTGATTATAAATTCGTATTTGTTTATAAAGTTTCTCTCTTGTCTTGAGAGGTTGGTGGTGGTTCAAATCCCCTTAGAGGGCCATCAATAAGTGCTAGCAGGTTGCATGAAGGTGGTGATATTTATTCCCCCGGAGATCAATTAACGGATGGTCGTGTTGGTTCTCAGCAGGGTCATTCTAGTTCTCAACAGTTTCAGGGTGGAAAAGATGCTAGCCAACCACATCGAGGTTGCCATCAATTTTAATATTTTTTTTCATTCAATTTGTACAAATTTGTTTACATGTGTGTTTCTTCTAATATACAAAATTTTATGTATTGACGCAAAGGCTGAAAATGCTCCAAATGTTGGTAAAAAAAGGTGTAGGGTAGAACGCTTCATTCAAGAAGGAGGTTGTCCACCCACCATGACTTAAACGGCCGAAATTTCTAATATACCATGGGAAAGAAACATGCAACAATACACCTTAGAAAGGTGTAAACATCTTCATGCAAAATTTCAAAGAGATCTCGTGTCTTTGACTCTACCTGCTGGGAGTTGAAAAATCTTGGAAATAGTTACAAATTCTTTAGGCCAATTAGTAGATGTGTACCAAAAGCTTAGGCCAACCACAGATATTTTTGTGGATGTCATGAGAAAAAGAAAGAAAATAGTGATGGGTCTCGATAAATGGGAGGTTGTTAAAGAAAGAGTTACAACAACAATGGCAAAGTCTATGTTTAATTTCAAAGAAGGGCCAAAAATAAAGATGTTGAAGGTGCAATATTTCAAGAACTCTGATATAGCTCATTATTTGTATCATGGAGACCTTGCGAATTATGGAAGACTCCCATGGAACGACGAGGTTCCACTTTATTTTGTAAAATTATTTTATGCATAATTCTGTTTTCAAATGAAACCCAATTACAATGACCTTCCTTCTGAATTTTTTGGTCCTGGAAAAGGTTGATTGTGTGACCATAGGGGTGCTAGGCGTGATGCTGAGTTGTCTCATCCTGAGCCACCATTGGTTAGTCGACCTGTTCATGTCGAAAATTTATGGTTAGAGATTGAAGCCACTTCTCAAATTAGTTGAGAAGCAAGGGATGCCATCATCGATAATGTTCACAGTGGATTGGGTGGAGTCAATGTTTGTCTGAATCGAAAAAGAGCACGTGAGAATGCACACGCCAATTTTTTGTATTATACAGATGAAGAGATTGACAACATGAGTGTTGAAGATCTCAAAACATATGCAAAGAATTGTCGCAATGGTTGGCATGACCTAATTTTTCATGAGGAAGAGGGCATGGGAATGGTATGTGTTAATGGTTAGCGTTTAATTATTTTAACACATGTAAAATTTGTAATAAATACATATATTTACATACATTTATTTGTATACATTAATCTAACAAAAATGTATCATTATATATGTTAACATCATTTTCAGTTTTCACGCTTGATGAATGATGAAAATTTTAATATCACGTTCGGAGCCTCTAGTTCAAACAATCAAGATGGGTCTCACCATCAAGATATGTTGGAAAATTTTAGTGTTTTTTAAGTGATATTTTTAAAATAAATATTTGTTTACACATGTACATGTACATATATATAATAAAATGTTTTAACAGATTCTGATTTCGTCCGATTTTTTTGGGATGGAGGTACCTTCTTCTTCCTTGGGAGATGTACCTTCTACTTGCTTAGGAGATGTGCGAGATCCACAACAACAATTATGGAATTTTTTTCACTTTTAAAATTTATGTTTTGAAGTTATATATTCCACCTCAAAAAGTTCCATTAAAAAATGAGATATATCTATATATTGAGTTATTTTTATCTTTTTGAATTTTAGGTTTTTCAAGATTTTCTTTCTGAACCACTCTTAGGAGATGTGCCAAATTTGACAGCGCAAGTATTCAATTTTCCACTTAAATATATATATATGTGTTTAAATTATAAGTTATAAATTGAAGCTTAAAAGTTTTATTATAAATTGAGATCTAGAGATTTTGAGTTATTTTAAATTTTTTGAATTTTAGGTTTTTGGAGTTCTTATTTTGGAGCCTCTCTTAGGAGATGTGCCAAATCCACCTGTGGAAGTATACAATTTTTCACTTAAATATATATGATTTTAAGTTATAATTTATACATTGAAGTTTAAAAGTTTTATTATAAATTGATTTCTTGATCTTGAGTTATTTTATACTTTTAATTTTTTTGAATTTTATGTTTCTATAGAGGTTTTCTTTTCTCCACGGACTCTAGCAATGGAGATAGGAACATCCACAACATTTCAACCATTTGAACAAGTTGTCTAAATTTTTTTTTAATATTATTGAAAATAATTTTATATATACATACATTTTCATTTGAAATTTTTTAATATATCATCAACACCATTTCAACCATTTGAACAAGTTGTCTAACATTTTTTTTAATATTATTGAAAATAAGTTTATATATATGCCTTTTCATTTGAAATATATATATATATATATATATATATATATATAGTACAGTTTACTGTTGGAGATGTTTTCCCGTGGGAGAAGTTGTAGCAGACGAGCAACAAATGGAGAGGGAACCTCATGAGGTATTACATGATTTTATTTTTATTTTTTTTTACATGAAGTTCTATATATTCTCACTCAATTTTAAAACATCAAATTTTAATGTTTGTACACATTGTGTACAGGTTCCCCATGCTTTGCAGGATAGCTCGAGGATTGAGAATTTTCTAGGAAAGACAATACATCCATCTGTATTTGATGGATGATGCACATGCACACGTGCAACATTATATTTTCAATAGATATAGTCTTAAATTTACCTTTTTATATATAGTCTTATCTAGATGCAGTCATATATAACTTGATACTTGATACTTGTGAGATCTACAAATTTTGGGCATATTTTATGTGAACTACATTTGGTACATGTGAATGTGATATATAATGTTTTTAAAACTTAAGTTTTGGATGGTTGAACTACATTTGGCATGTGAAGTAATGTTACAATGTTATATATAATTTGTTTTGTTTTTAAAACTCAAGTTTTGGATGGTTGAACTACATTTGGCATGTGAAGTAATGTTGTGTTATAATTTGTTTTGTTTTTAAAACTTAAGTTTTGGATGGTCAAGAACTACATTTGGCATGTGAAGTAATGTTGTGATCTATATTAATGTTTTTCTTTTGAAAAACTCAATTTTTGGATGGTTGAACTACATTTGGCATGTGAAGTAATGTTGTGTTATAATTTGTTTTGTTTTTAAAACTTAAGTTTTGGATGGTTGAACTACATTTGGCATGTGAAGTAATGTTGTGTTGTAATTTTTTTTTTTTTTTAAATTAAGTTTTGGATGGTTGAATTACATTTGGCATGTGAAGTAATGTTGTGATCTATAATGTTTTGTTAAATTAAAACTTAAGTTTTGGATGGTTGATCTACATTTGGCATGTGATATAATGCTAAATGTTTTTATTGGATAGTTGAACTACAATTGGCATGGCATGTGAAGTAATGTTGTGATATAATCAAAAAGTTTTTAAAACTCAAGTTTTGGATGGTTGAACTACATTTGGCATGTGATTATGATATTATGTTTTTTTTTTAAATTAAAGTTGTCGTTTTCCAAACAAAAAAAATCACATGAATATATGTACATGTAGAAATGATTTTACACATGTTTGAATATATATGTTAAAACGATTGAAGTACAATATATATATATATATATATATATATATATATATATATATATATATATATAAACAATCATAAGATTCTAGGTCTATTTTTCATCAATGCACATAGAAAATCTATTTGAATAGTTAATTGCTTTCTAGAACATATATATCCAGTACTTCAACATTTTTCAACAATGGCAATAGAATTTAGCTACTTTTAGTTAATTGCATTCTAGAACATATATATTCAGTACGTGAAACATTTATCATCAATGCACATAGTAAAACTACTTGAACAATTAATTGCATTCTAGAACATATATATATATCCAATACGTGCAACATTTTTCATCAATGCATATGTAGAAAATATACTTTCAATTAATTGCTTAGAACATGTATATATCTAGTATGTGCAACATTTTTCATCAATGCACATAGAAAAACTACTTTCAGTTAATTGCATTCTAGAACATATATATCTAGTACTTGCAACATTTGTCATTAATGCACATAGAAAAGCTACTTTCAGTTTTAATTGCATTCTAGAACACACACACACACACACACACACACACACACACACACATATCCAATACTTCTAGAACATATATATCCAATACTTGCAACATTTTTCATCAATGCACATAGAAAAGCTACTTTCAATGAATTGAATTCTAGAACATATATATATCCAATACATGCAACATTTTTAATCAATGCATGTATAGAAAAGCTAATTTCAGTTGATACTAGTGTGCATGTACCAAAACAATGTACATGTGCAAAAACTTGCATAGATAACATAACAAGGAAGCTCAATTTTTAGTTGAGTTCTAGAAGTTCTAAAACATGAATCCAAAAGAGAAGAAATTGCTGGGCAGTTCAGTCAAAAAATTCCAATGGAATGCCATCTTCAATGATTTGTTCATGATCGGATTTTGAAATTTTCCATGATTTAATTTTAATTTTTTTCTTTGATTGAACCTCTGTCAACTTTATGCGTGCTGCACACACCAAGTGACCATATTGACAACTTATGAAACTAGGTTCATAGTCTTCAAAGTAAACAAAATCCCCACTTTGATTAGTTTGTCTGAAAAAATAACCTTTCAGTATAATAGATCCTCTTTCATATGGAAACTCGTGGTCATTATAGTTTTCTAATAATTTCATTTTTCTTTCAGTGCAACGCATCAAATAATACTTCACATTTTCATCGTTGTCAGTTGGCGCAATTACAACAAAAACATCTCCTGCACAATAAAACAAACTTAACAGAATTATGTATTTAAATTTATTTCTAGATCTCTATCATTTGAAAGCAATTCAAATGTTACCTTCTCTAACAAGATCAGAAACTCGATCACCATCAGATGATATTGTAGTCTCCTCTGATTGCATTTCTTCAAACATTGCAACGGACATTTTTCCCTTTGTATTTAGCTCTGTATGTTTCCAATCTTTTACATACATTTTGTTTTCACAAACGTCATTGGATTTTGTGTTGTCTATGCAAACATGACAAAAACAATAATATTTTCTTTTATCCAATGCAAACACATTTCTGGATGACTTTGTTTTAATTGAATGCAATTTTCGAGTCCCTTTTATTGTTTCAACGTCATTTCCAATTGATCTATCTACGTCTTCGATCCCAATATGCCAAAAAAACATTTATATGGAAAATTTAAAGAAGAATGTAAATATGATATCAAAATACAATCAAAGATAATCATTGTGATAAATGTACACTGTTTAAAATTAGATATCCAATAAAAATTAAATTGAATGTACCTTCGCACTTCCCTTGATCGGTTAGTCTCATGGCTTAGAGCAGCGATGCACCATTGAACAACTTCTTTCGCGTCCACAAGTTGGCTTGCAGAGGGGTTCATTTGATATCTTCGAAGTGCTCATTTTATGCATGCCCCTGCACCGTCATGTTCTCCTTTTCCATGGCCAGTCTCAAAGAAATTCCAACAATGTTTAATGCAGGTTTTCTTATGAAGACAACACAACCAAAAGAATGATTGTGCAGATTTGAATTGACCTGCGCATCCGTCTGACCATATCCAATGTTCATTGAATGTTATTCCATGATTTTTCAAGGAATCATAAATTTTTCCAAAACAATGTTGTACAAAATATGTATCATGTGTATGATCGTCACTGATATAAAAGTGATATTCTTTAATAATATGTTGATTTTCACTGGTGCTTTCTATATGATCGATGTTTTGTTCAGCATGTCTATATAGAATATGGACGAGCATGGAGACTTGGTCAGAATGATAGTATTCACTTTGAATTTCTTTTTGTGGAACAAATGTGTAGTTTTTTGAAAAATCAATTACTGACAAAATGGTCCCTAGTGGAAAAAATTCATGGGATTTTTTGAATTGCAAGTCTTTCCATCGAGCTCTATGGGAATGCTTGGTGTATTTTTAAATTTCTACCTCAAACTTTCTCAAAAAATCTACGACAAAAATTTCTTCTTCTCGTAATTCAATTCTTTTAACACTATTTGCACCTTGAATCGATGTATGGATATATTCATATCTCTTCCATTTCACTTTCATGTTGGACAATGATTGATCATTTATATCAGTATGATATTTGTTTTGAAATTTAGTCAAGTTTCCACAATCATTGCATTTTTTACCACCAACACATTTCTTTTCATAAAATAGTTCATCGCTTTGGCTTTCACATAGAATTTGAGCTATAATATCACGGATAGTGGAAGAAGGAGGTGAATCTTTCCAAAATGTTCTACCAAAATCAAGGAATGTGTCATAATATAACTCAAATTCCACATGATCACAACAACAACAAATGTCACATACGGTGATAGGTTTTACATACCATGGTTTTTGTTGAAAAAAGGCACTGATTGAGACATGAATTTCACGATTCTCTTCTTTGAACTTGTTGAACAACTCTATCTGAGTGGTTTCCAAGAAATTTTTTTCATGTTCTTCGTATTGATTTCGTGTTATTCTTCTTCGCATCACATCCCTTGCATTTGGAGAAACGCGTGAATTTTTCTTCCAATATTCATATATTATTTTTTTAATATTTTATCTAAGTCTATCTTTGTATGGTTGCCTACAAATAGCTCTCCAACAAGCGATTTCATCATTTACATCTATTTGCAACCGAAATTTTCGATGTTTGTGCAAAGTTTTTCGTAAGGTTCCTAATGCTCGTGCCATAGATTTTACCAAGTGATTCTCTTTAGTACTTGATGAAACCACTGCCATGTGTATTTCTCTACGTACAACTGAAACATTTTTCTTCTAGATCTTCTAATTGAATTTATAGCACTATTTATATTTTGTATCACATTTTCCTTCATTTTTTTATCTTTGGTTGATTTTTGAATACCCAATAAAGTCATAGCTTCTTTTAATTTCCTTAATGATAGGAGACCTTTCAACTTTTAGGCTTGAACTGTCACATTTTCCTTTATGAAGTACGTATCAAAAATGTGGTTAACACGATATCGTATAATATGGTCAACTCTTTTATCTCCATATGTGTGAGTGTCAACATTTTCTAACATCTCATCATCGACGTTGATTTCATCTGTACATATTCGAATGAATAGTACATAATAAGTTTACATATTCAATAAATAACTAAATTAATAAATATGTATAATTTCAATAATACGTGCATGTGTTCAACATATATATATAACTGGTGATTCAATTTCTTCACTTGAATTTCTTTCAATATTTTCACCATATTCAATCATTGGTTCAATATCTCTTTAACTTTCTCTTTCAACATTTTGTATCTCATCATCAATGTTTTGAGGAATATCTCTCTCTGTTTACATTGCAAAACATTTTACAAATTAGTTCATCAAATAAAAATTAAGCTTCACATTTTACACTAGGAAAATTTTAATTATATCAAATTCATAATATTTACATTTACATACTTGCTTCAACTTCTGGTTGAGATTGATTTTCCCCTTCAATATTTGAGAGTGATTCTCTCTTTCTTTTGCAAGATTCTCTCGTCTCTTCTCTACGTTCCTCAGGGTCTCTTTTTCGATCATATTTTCTCGTACAATTCCTTCGATTTCCCATGATAATAGAGTATGAAGTTCAAAAAAAATCCTTCAAAATTTTAGACAAAAACTCAATTAAAAAAAAAAAAAAACATTACAAAATATTTAATTTAATTAAAAAAAAAAAAAAAAAAAAACTCATCTTAAAAATTTTGCAAAAAATACATACTTCAATCCAAAACACTTACTTTAAAAAATCCGAGAAAAAAATGTCTTATAAAAATGAAACGAAACTCAAAATATTTCCTTCCAAGCCCTACAAAAAAAATTCATTTAAAAAGTTAAACAAAAACTCGTTTTAAAAAATCATTATAAAAGATTTACTTCAACCCAAAACATGTACTCTAAAAAAATGTCACTTCAAAAAATACCTCCAAAAAATGTCCATTGAAAATTAATTCCAACTTCTTAAAAAATGTCGCTTTAAAAAATACTTCAAAAAAGCCTCTAAAAAGATATCACTTTAAAAAATACTTCCAAAAAATGTCCTTTGAATATTAAGCCTAAAAAGAGTCCTTTTGAAATTAAGCCTAAAAGTTTTCCTTTGAAAATTAAGCCCAAAACCTCTAAAAACAATGAAAATTAAGCTCAAATCCATGCCTTCAAAAAAAATGAAAATTAAGCCCAAATCCATACTTTCAAAAAAAATGAAGCCCAAAAACATCCAAAAAATGTATCACATACCTCCAAGAAATTTCCTTTGAATGTACCTCCAAGAAAAGTCCTTAAACCCAAAACAATCCTTTGCAAAAATGCCCTTTGAATGTACCTCCAGGAAAAGTCATTAAACCCAGACCAAGACCTTTGTAAAATCAGACCAAATGTGCGAAAATATGTGAAAATAATGAATGCTTTCGCGACAATTTATATTTCCGCGAAATTTTTTTTTGGAGGGGCTTTGTGGTATTTTCCGGCCGACGGAAATTCAGGTACAAGTTCGGCCGAACTTTTATGTCATTAGACTTGATGGGTCGTCGGCACAAAAAACAATTCGGCTGAACTTTTTTTAAGAGTTCAGTCGAACTAACACATCAACGATTACGTAGAGCCAAGCTCTGAATACATATCTTCAACTTTGGACTAATTAAGCTCCATGAAACATTCTGAATTAACTATCGGAACGAAGACAAGCATTTTCAGAATTCAATCTACTTTCAGGAAATAAAACTTTTATGGAATTTCATAAATATTTACTAATTTTAATTAATTTTGTAATAAAACGGGTGCAAAAAATTTCTGAAGTTCATTAAGATTCAGTGAAATCATAATTCTGTATCTTTCAAAATACACTGTAAAAAAAATTGAAAAAATTATGGTGCATTACATTGGTCCATCATCTGTAATGGGTAGTTTTTATATTTTTAGTTTATAACTTATATGTTAAGAAATTTCTTGCGTCGCGAAACATATTCAAAATATGCAGTTTTTTCATATTGGACCAGTTCAAAAAAATTCTAGTAATTATGATATGCATCCCTTGGCTTTGTAAATATGATGAAACCAAAGTAGACTTTTTCTAGATTGTTGTAACACATTTTGTTTCTAAAAAACACAAAGTTTCAGAGAATACAACAGTGCGTATTAACATGACTTCTTATGAATCCTTTGATTGTTAAAAAACGCACACTGAAAGAAACGCTAAGTTGACAAATCGAATGTGTATAAAAAAGTTCCAAAAAATAAGTAATAGTAAGCTAATAAAATTTCTGACAACTTTTACTTTTATCGCAAAATGAAATTCTAAACAGAAAAATTGTTTTGTCTTGCAAAAAGTTGAAGAACAGAAAAAAATAAATAAATAAATAAAATAAAATAAAATAAAATAAATGAAATTTTTTTCTCAAAAAAGGGAAAAAAGTGTAACCCAACTTCACATTTTCACCCCTGGAGCATTATGAAAACATGAATTCATGAATAAAATTGCAAACTACCAGCAGCTATATTACACAAACCTTCAAAGCAGCATAGCATGACTAATAATTATACATAAAAAGGAGATTATTGATAACAGAGGAAGACAAATACATATTACTCATTGCTCCATCTGGAATCAAAATAACAGCGATGTATCATATTAAGTTCAAATAGATCTCCCAAATATGTTTCTCAGAGCACAGGGAGCACAATCATACAAAACTATAGTAAAATTCTTCTAAAATTCCAGAACCCTACTTTCATCTTATAACTTACTATATATAGAGTTCTCCTTGAGGGTCTACGGTAATTAATCATTTATGATCGACCCATATCTATGAAATCAAAACATCCTACCTATCCTGTAGAACGTACATTGGGAAATTACTTCTATACTAAGAGAATTAAAACGGGAATGGGGTGAAATTGAGATTTCACTAGCAAATCATCAAAATTAAACCCAAAACAGAAAGGACATGGTTTCCCATTGAGGCCAATAATGGGAGCCTTTAAGATGGTATGGTGAGGAGCGGTCGTAGGTGGACAGGCTAATTTTCATATTACGATTCCATCTATTGCCTGCAAACCTCCACTCCCTTAGTCTGGTGATTTCCACTTAATCCTTATAAGGAGGCTTGTCATACTGAGCACACCTGGTTCTTTAGCGGATATCTCCTGAGCAGACCGCATAAACCACAACTGCATGTTCTGCCTCAAAATCCCATGTGGTTTTTCTGAATTGAAAAACGGGAACCAGATTTCAGAGGGGGTCTCAAGTGGTAAGTGGTATCAAAGAGGGGGGTGAAAAATGACAAGAGGACGATGCATGGAGGAGTGGCAGTAATGAAAACTACCCATTTTGGACCCCCCCTCCCCATGGTTAAAGTTCGAAAGCTACGGGGGGTGTGAAATGAAACAAGGACCGTCAGATAAGGAGGGGGTGATTGGAGATGGAGGGCAGTGAGGAGATTATTATGGTGGGGCCAAATTGTTGCCTACGAATTGAAACTCTTTACCATGAAGCCGTAAAGGTAAACTCTAATATGTGCGATCTGCGAAGCACAGGGAGAAGGTAAGTGACATGGAGGGAAGGTGGGACCTGACCGCATCGCAAGTTAAACAAAATAGGTTGCGGGCACTTCAAAGGTAAATTAAAATAAATGTAATGCGATATATTGCAAATTGTCAATCGCAGGTTTTAAGTTTTAGTTGCGATGTGAAAGGTTATAATATGTGATCTGTGATGGAGGGTGGGGAGAAAAGGGTGACGTGGAGGAAGGTGGGACCCAACCGCTACCCGCAGATCGCAACTCTTGACACTAAACATTGGAGGTAAACTTTAAAGGATGCGAAGTGCAAAGCACGGGGAGGAGGTAATCAACGTGGTAGGGGAAAGTGGGGGGCGGCGCTGCTGTGGTGGAGCCAAACGCCGCATCGCAAATTAAAAGAAATACATTTGCAGGCACCTAAACGGTAATTTGTAATGGTTGCGAAATGTGATGGATGGCGGGGGGGGAAGGGGTGACGTTTTAAGGGGGTTGGCCCACTTTAATCGCAATCGAGGAGATGGGAAAAAGTAGAAGAGAAACAATGATATAACGACGAAAAAAAAGTAAAGTAGAGAAATGAAGTGGAAAGACCAAAAGGTAAGGTTTTAGTGATTTTCAAGGGAAATGGAATGAAAGGGAGTGTGGTGGTTGGCTAGGTCCCACCGCCATTGCACATCTCACTTCGGAATCTTTAACTTTTACCCTTTGTGCCTATCTTGCAACACTTATGCCCTTCGACTGCGATTTTAATCTCCAACGTTGATTGATACTCGGATAACGGTCCTCACTACTCCCTTGTTGTGGTTTACCGACCTTGTCTCTTTGGTTGCACACGGTCATTTCTTATTTGTTCGTGGAATACTTGCCTCGCATTCAAGAGTTAACCTGCTTTAGCATTCACGACTCGACCTGAACGCGTGCACGAATTGACCCAATCTCATTCAATACTCTGCCCTTGTTGTTTTTCTGTCTTAACATTTTCTCTATTGCCTTTGTCTTTACTAATGGTAACAAATTCTCTGCCTCTACCCTGTGATTTCCTTAGAGGGACCACTTCTCCATGTTATGTGTAGTCACATGCCAACATTGGCTCCATCTGGGGACAACGTGTTGTTCTAAGTGCATTGAGAACCTACAGACCCTGAATGCTTGTGCTTTATTGGGCTCATGGAGTCACAAATACATACTGATTAGAAAATTTTTTATACCAACAGTCAAGTGGACATAAAAATGGAAGATGAAACTAAAGATGAAATGGGAGGAATGTAAAAAAAATGGAGTATAGACAGTGGAATGATATATACAATGAGCTGGATTAGCCCTCGTCGATGATGAAAATAGAACTTGAGGAACTTCCCATTCACGGGCGCCTCAAGTATATCTCCTTCTAAGTTCTCCAGGGAAAAAGTATTGTTTCCTTTTACTTTTGCCACCTTGAAAGGACCAAACCAGAGTGCGTCCAACTTCCCATGTTTCCCTTTTTCTGCTCTCCTGACATCCCATCACAACACCAAATCCCCTACCTAGATTTCTCTATCTTTAGCTCTTTAGTCAAATAAGCCTTTCATTTTTTTTTGATATTTTTCCAGTTGGAGGCTTACCTACTCCCGTGTTTCATTCAACTCCACCAACGGATTCATTCTTCAGATAAGGTAATTAGGCTCCTCCTCACTTTCTTGTAATAATCAGGCCACAAGAAATGCAAGCTGAATAGGGAAAACTGCAGCCCTGCCATACACCAGTTCATAAGGGGACTTTCCTATGGATCTTTTCGCAGTGATGCGATTTTCCCAGAGTGAAAACTTGAGCTGGAAATCCCAGTTCTTTTGATTTCCGTTGATGGTCTTCTTCAAGATCCTCACTAGTGTCTTGTTAGATGATTCTTCCAAACCGTTCCCCTCTGGGTAGTATGCAGTGGAGTGGCCCAGCGTGATGTTGTAACGCTGACAGAAATTAACAAATTTAGCCAACTTGAAAGCCTGGGAATTATCTGTAACGATTTTAGTTGGGCATCCGAACCTAGCTATTATGTTCTCCTCCAGGAACTTGATCACCACCGAATCTGTATCATTTCTTGCGGGCATAGCCTCTACCCACTTGGTGAAGTAATCTTTAGCAGTGAGGATCCATCGATGCTGATTGCTAAAGGTAGGGTGAATCTCTCCTATGAAGTCAATCCCCCATTATTTAAAACGTTCCTCAAAATGTACTGGAATTAATGGGAGAGGTTCATACCTTTGTTTTTCGACGAACGCCTGACACTTCTCGCAGGCCCGGACTCGGGCATGTACATCGCCAAACAACTTAGGTCAAAAGAACCCTGCCTTCAAGATCTTTTGTGCAGTGGATCGCCAACTTTAATGCCAACCGCATATCCCTTTGTGGAACTCGTTCATCCCGTGGTCAACTTCTTTCTTTGTCAAACACAATAATAAGATTCTCGCCGGGTCTCTCCATTATAGTCGCCCATTTTCCACAATGTACTTTTGAGACCTCAGTCTCAAAGTGCGATACTTGGTCTTAACGTAGTGAGGGGGATACCTTAGAGTTAAAATATATTCCACTATATATTTATACCATGAGGATAGGAGGTACTTGATACGCATTTTCTGAGCAGAATATTTGATGCCTTGGTGTGCACCTATGTCCTCCTCTGCCTCTCCTCCTGTCATAGAAAAATTCATTCCCAGAGCTTGACAGTTGGATTAAGACAATATTTTTTCAAGCCCCTGGCCTTTGATGAGTTTGGTAGGCTTTATCTCCCATTCATACTCTTGGATCTTAGCTATCTATTTTCCCCTCGTCCCTTCACTATCACCCTGTACCAAAATATCCTTCACTGCTGTAGTGGGTACATATGCTGTTATGGCTGATTGTAACACATACACCTGGAATTCCTTCAGCAATTTGACTAGAGCATAAGCTTGCTTCTCCAGGATATCATATTTTAGTTTAGCTTTTCACAGGACTTGATTGAAGAACGCAATGGGTTGTTCATGCCCATCGGCATTTTTCTGTAAAAGTACTGCAGCTATTGTGTGAGGAGAGGCGAAAGAGAAAATCATGAACGGCTTCCCATAATCTGAACCTGCCAGCACTAAAGCTTCTGCAAAGGCGTGTTTGACCCTATTGAAAGAGTCCCTGGACTCAAGGGTCCATATAACTCCATTATTCTTCTTCAGCATCCTGGTGATGTTTCGGACAATCTCAACATAGTTGGGAATGAACCTTCTGAGGAAATTAATTCTTCCAAGGACACCTGTACTTCTTTTTTGTTTCTTGGTAGGGGAATGTCATTTATCACCTCTACCTACTTCAGATCGATCTTCACTCCCTCCTTAGTTACTATGTTCCCCAGTAACTTTCCTTCCTCTAAGGAAAACATGGATTCTTGAGGATTTAGAGATAGGCCATACCTGCGGCATTTATCAAAGGTTCGTCGAAGGTGCTCTATATGTTCAATGTCACCCATTGAAAATATGGTGATGTTGTCTAGGTAGATCACGACAAACTTGTCTTGATCTCCTATGAAAGTGATTTCCATCGCCCATTGGAATGTGGCATCGGCCTTTATCAGGCCAAAGGGCATTCGAGCATACATGAAGGTTCCCCAAGGCGTAGTGAACATTTTCTTCCTTTGGTCTTCCGAGAGCACTGCCACCTAATTATATCCTAAGAAGCCATCCATCATGGACATGCGGGAGAATCCCACCACCTTCTGCAAGATGTGGTCCATCTTCAGGAGGGGGTAGTTATCCTTGAGTGAGGCTTTATTAATATTGTAGAAATCCACACCAAGCCTGATTTCATCTTTCTACTTTCTAACGGGCACTACGTTTGCCACACATTCCTAGTATCTTAGAGGGACAATGATATTGGCCTACAATAGCTTCTTTATTTCCTTTTCAATGGCTAGGAGAAGAAGGGGATTGATCTGTCTCGGATTTTTCTTATGAGGCTTTGCATTCTCTTTGATTGGTATCTTATGTTGTATAATATCAATATCAATAGTCTTCAAATCCTGGTATGACTAGGTGAAGACATCATTATATGACTGAAACAGCCTGAGATACTGATCTTGGCATTCTTCAGGGACCCCTTTCGACAACTTTACCACCTTTGGATCTTCTTCTGTCCCAATGTTCACGTCCCTAACAGGCTCATCGAGGGTAATTTTTCTTGGATTCACTGGGATATCAATCTTATCAAACAGTCTCTCCAATGGAACAATACCCCTAGGGATTAAATTTCCCTTCAATTGCAGAACATGTCGCCCAGCCAGTTTTTCTTCCCATTTGGTTTTTGGCTCCTCATGGTCATCCTCAGTGACTGAGTCGATCACCATTTTTGAGAACTCGTCCACCATTTCCATAAAACGTTGGACCCACTCTTCATCTTCAAATACCTCCCAATGCTTTATGTTGTCTAGAATGGAGGGGCAGTACCGCACCTCAACCTCATATCTGAGAAAATGATTCTGCGAAGGGCAGAAATTACTAGCATCCATAGCTAGTGAGTCCACCATTTTTTAATTTCCCTTCGCATGAATTGGATTTTAAAAGCAAAAAATAAGTTCTCAACTAAATCCCATACCTCATTCTTGTAAGCTCTGAGTCACGGGTGTTTAGTCTGGCATTGGCTCGTGACTTGCCTCACTACAAGCTCTGAATCTCCAAACACCTTGATGTTTTGTATGTTCCTATTCTGCGCTTCCTGCAACCCCAACAGCAGGGCTTCATACTCAGCCACATTATATGTGGCTTCGAATTCCAGCTTAAAGGAGAGGGGTGTTGAGCCCCAAAGATGTCCTTCCCCTTTCACTTCATTTCCTTTGTCCCTTATCAATTACAGGCTTAAATGGTCAATAGGATTGGTTAAAGACACTTTAAGAATGTATATAATGACTAACTTGCTACACTTTTATGGTTTTTTTGTTGTAGTAATTTTTTACTAGACTTAGCTATAGAATGCAGCCATTCTATAGCTAGTTGCCGATTCCGCAGCTATCTTCATGTTCTCACAGGTTCCAGGTGTCACCTCAAATAAAAATGCATATGGGTGAATTCCAGACTTCATCCACATCATTCCTTGCTCCCTACAAAGTCTGAGCAGAATTCTACAGTTGGTTATGCACGTGGGAAACCAAAACTAAGAGATAGACTTCTAATAGGACAAGGACTGTACAGATGTCTTTAATCACAGTACGAGACCTCCACCAGAGTTCTAATTTGATTTTAGTTGGGAAAGACATTTATTCCTATTTTATCTCAAGGGCAGTTATGTAATTTTCTTATAAGAATGACTCGGGAGACCGAGAAACAGCTAGCTAGATTGATGTTTTGTTGCTAGATCTCAAAAGACCGTAATACTCTGTTTTTGAAATAATTTCCCTTTAATGAAAGAAGAACCACTTTATTGCAATATCTGAGGCAATCTTGAGGAGATTTGTATGCTAATCCGGTGGTAGAGGACCCCTACTGCTCGAGAATCTTTGTGCACATTGTTTAGATAAGTAACTTTAGTCTTGTTGCATTCCTAGTTTAAGCAATTTTCTAAACTTTGTGTTTTATACTCACTTGCATTAGATGTTGCAGTCTAGTCTTGCTCTCACGAATTTTTCCAAAATATCACTAATATTGAATGAGGTATAACTGTATTATTTTAGGAATTAGTTGCCTTTTTCTGAACTTTACGTTTTTGTGCTCAATTACATCAATTGTTACAGCTAGACTTGTTCTTCCGAATTGTTCCAAAATATCCCTAATACTGAACGAGATAGGGCTGTAATATTTTAGAGATTAGTTGCATTATAGTGTAGTTGTGATACTCCGGAGATTAATGGCACTCTAGTTCATCTTCTGTTCACTGTATTTCAAGTTAGGATAATGGCATTCTAGTACAGTTGTGGTCACTGTATCTGAAGTTTGAATGATTGCATTTTAGTTCAACTTTATCTATTGTATTTTTAGTTTCATTAGTTAGTTGTATGCTAGTTTTATTCCATTAGACTTCAAGGCCTTCATTATTTACAAACTACTCTTTTTATTAATCTCTTCCAACACATCATCATATGGACAGGAATTAGTGATATCAGTTCAAAACCTTGACTGTTCTGAAATCTCTTATAATTGTACAAATAGCCTTTTTCCCAAAAATATTCCAAAATACTTCTAACTTCCGAATAAGGCTTAGTAGTGACAATTTAAGTTGCAGAATGGATTAATTTCAGTGTCATAAGTTAATTTAGAGTAAAGTTCCTCACTGTGTTGCAGACTATCTTTTCCAAATATGTTCCAACAAATTTCTAGCCATGGATAAGATTTTCTCTGTGATCTTGTAGGTGGTTGTTTACTTAGAAGAACCTCATGGCACTAACTTATCCTTTTCTCAAGCTATTCCAACATATTTCTGATGAATGAATTGGACTGAGTTCATGTTGTGAGTTATTGAGTTCATGTTGTGAGTTAAATTCTTGTCAAAGTTTTGCATTTTCTAAGTGCCATACATAGTTTAGAATAGGTTTTGCTCTGTTTTAGTGTGACCAACAACTTATCTTTGCCAAAACTTAGTTATTTTCCTCTTAGAATAAAAACACAAAACTAAAAACATTGGAAAAACACTAAACACAACGTAGTGAGAAACAAATACCTAGGCACATATAGTGCACTTCACTTCAACAGTTTACTAGCCCTGGTTGACAATTTATGACCTCAATTTAGGAACACTAAGTTGAGTAGACATTTTGGCGCCATTGCCGGGGAAGTGTAACTAGGTAGCCTTGTTTCTTACCTCCCAAAAATAATGATATGCATAGAGAAAGAGACTCAAGGGGTAGATTCATAAGAAGCAGAAGCTTGATTCCTAGAATACCACTTGTTTCACCAAGACCAAGAGTTAGCACACCTCCAACTCAAACCCACATTCCATCCTTTACTGATCCTAGACTTCCAGAGGAATTAAGATAAGATATTCCATTAGAAAGACCCTCCACTTCATCCACGGAACCTGTCTTAGAAGAAGATTCAAGGACCCTTGCTAGAGACCTAAATTTTTCAACTTCTATAGAAGAATCAACTATGGCAGAAGAAGGGGGAGCAGGAGTGTTTAATGGAGAACACACACTATTTGGAGGGGGTATAGGTAGAGGTAGAGGAGAAGGAGGAAGAGGTGCAGAAGGAGAAGGAGGCAGAGGAAGAGGTAGAAGAGAAATTGGAAGCTCTTTTGGGTTTCCTATAGTAGATGAAGAAACCAATGCAACTATGAAAAAAATTTCACCCTCTGTCCTTCCAAACTTTTATGGACTTAAAACTGAAGATCCTGAAACCTTCCTATTTGAATTTGAAGTCTTATGTAGAACCTATGACTACTTACAAGATGCTCAAAAACTTAAACTATTTCCTTCAACATTGAAAGGAGCAGCATTGAAGTGGTTTATGAGTTTGATCAACAGCTCTATTAGGACATGGGAAGACATGAAACAAGCATTTCTAGAGAGGTATTTGGATTACTGTATGCCAGTCAACCATAAGGAGGAAGTGTTTAAAATGCTACAAAAAGAGGATGAAAATTTGGAAGATTTGTTGGAGAGATTTAACTACAACATTAAAAGAGCAAAAATGGAAAACCTAGACCAAGACACTTTGAAAGCTCTCTTGTTGAAGACAATTAGGGATGAATGGTTAGATATCCTTAACATGATGGGAAAAGGGGAAATATCTCAGCTCACATTACCTGAAATAGCTGAATTATGTATCAACCTTTCAAGAGGGAAATCTAAAACTGTAAAAGGACCAAGAGACCCTGCTCTTGCAAGGGCAAGTAAGTCTGCTTCTGGGACAGTAAGTAGGGAAGAAATAGGACATATGCTTGATGAATTCAAATCTGATATCTTGGGGAGTCTTAGTGAAAAAATAGACACCCTTAAGTTACAAAACAAGCAGAAAACTGAATCTGATGCCTTAGCAATCTTTTGTCCCAAATGTAGAAAGAAACATGCCTTGAGAGAGTGCCCTTTGGATGCAAAAGTTGTGGATACTTGTGTAATTTGTTCAGAAAAACATGAGACCAAGAGTTGTCCTTCACTTCCTGGTCTTAAAGCTGTCTTTCAAGAAGAAACTCCTACAAGTTCCACAGAATCTCTCAATTTTGTCTCCAGGAGACCTTGGCAAGGACCTCAAACACAAGGATTTCATGATCAGTTGTATAATCAACCCCCACCAAATTGGAATTCTTGGCAGCAACCTTGGCCCCAATTTCAAAATTAATCACAAACTTGGGCGCAAGGAGCACAGAATCCTTATGGAAGATACTCTCAGTATTACCAATATCCACCATATCCACATTTCCCTTCTCAACAAAATTTTCAACAAAATCCACAACATCAAAATCAACCACTTCCATTACCATTTCCTCAGAAAAAAAAATCAGTTGTCTACCCAACCCATACCAAACCCCAACAATAAAAATCCTCAGAACACATACATGATAGAAGGCCAACAGTTTCCAACTTATTTGATCACTCCTTTAGACTTTAGTGATGTTCAACTTAGATCTGGAAGAATACTTGAAAAGAGGAAACCTTTTGTAATCATACAAGAGTAAGACAATTATGAGGAAGATTCTCTACGGGTAAATAAAAGTCTTAAAGAAGACACATCTTTTCAAGACCCAAACATCAAAAAATCAACACAAAAAGAGCCAATAATTTCAACTCCTATATTAGAGCATCCATCAACATCCACCTCTACACCTCCCTTTCCCGAAAGATTACAAATTGATAGGGGTGTAGAAAAACAAATTATGGTGCCTAATTATGATTTCCTAGATGAGCTAAGGAATGTTTGTATTAAGATCCCATTATTACAAGCTATCAAGGAAATTCCAATCCTAGCAAAGACAATAAAGGAGTTGAGCATGAAAAAAATAGGAAAAAGAATAAAAGAGACAAAGAAAATTCAACTGGTAGGAAAAATAGCAGACATCATGATGGGTAAGATTGTTATTCCAAAGTATCTAGACCCAGGAAATCCAGTTGTTAAAATACACATCAATGGAACTGAGATCCAAAACACACTTATTGATTTAGGAGCAACAATCAATATCATGAGTAGACAAATCATGGATAAACTGAAACTTCCTAATCTTATTTTTACACCCACATTATTACAATTAGCAGACAGATCTGTGATCAAACCTGATGGGGTAATAAAAGACATTCCAGTGTCCCTAGATTCTTGGGAGTATCCTGTGGATTTTATGATCCTAACTCCTAAGAATAATTTAGGAGGGCATCCTATTATATTAGGAAGACCTTGGTTAGCTACAGCTGATGCTTTCATTAGTTGTAGATCCGGTGATATGTACATCTCTGATGGTAGTTCAACCAAGAAATTTACCTTGTATCCTCCAGCAAAAACAATTACATAATTAGATGATACTCAATGGATTGAGGATGAAGAAGACATACAACCTCTCTTCACAATTTCATAAATTAGTGAAGATAGCCAGATTCTGAATACCTTAGAAAATTTTGAATCCTCTTCGGAATACAAACATGAAAAATTTCAAGAAGAATCCAACATTGAGTTTTTATCATCAAGACAGATGTCTCTCTATTCCATGGATAAATTTGGCAGCTCTACAATTGAGATATTTCCAGGCAAAACTTTAAACATAAACAAGAACCTAGAGAAATCTCAACAAGCAGAGCTAGTCAAGATATTACAAAGACATTCTTCTGCATATGCATGGGAGTACACTGATATGAAAGGGATAAGCCCCAAGACTTGCACTCATCACATCTATATAGAGGAAAATTGTAAACCAATCAGACAACCTCAAAGACGGATGAATCCAAATCTTAGGGAAATGGTTAAAGAAGAATTGCAGAAATTGCTAAATGTTAACTTTATCTATCCCATTTCAAATAGTCAGTGGGTTTCTCCTTTGGTAATTGTGCCAAAGAAAAATGGTAAATGCAGGGTATGTATTGACTACCGAGAATTAAAAAAATCTACTCTTAAAGATCATTTTCCCCTACCTTTCATAAATCAGGTATTAGATACATTAGCTAGCAAAAAGTACTTCTCATTTTTGGAGGGGTTTAGTGGTTATAATAAAATCCAAGTAGCACTTGATGATCAAGACAAAACCACATTTACCTGTCCTTGGGGTACCTATGCTTACCGAGTATTTCCATTTGGACTATGCAATGCACCTGCAACATTTCAAAGGGCAGTACTAGGAATCTTTTCAGATCTAATACATGATTGTGTAGAGGTATATATGGATGATTTCACAGTTTATGGAAACACATTTGAAGAAGCCTTAAAAAACTTGGAAAAAGTTTTAAAGAGATGTAAAGAAGCAAATATTTCACTTAGTCATGAGAAGTGTTTTATGATGTTTACTGAAGGAATTGTTTTGGGACATCACATTTCAGGGGATGGGATTAGAGTTGATGAGTCAAAAGTTGAAGTCATCTCTAACTTATCTATTCCAATTTGTCAAAAAGATGTTAGGAGTTTTCTCGGATTTACAGGATATTATCAAAGGTTTATAGAAAACTTCACCAAGATAGCATCTCCACTTTTCAAATTACTTACCAAGGACTGTGAATTCAAGTGGAATCCTGATTGCCAGTTAGCCTTTGAGACCTTGAAAACAAAAATCTCTGAAGCACCTATTTTAAGGGGACCTAACTAGAAGTTACCTTTTCATATTTCAACAGATGCCTCAGATACAGCACTAGGAGCAGTATTGGGACAAACAGACCTGATTCCTTATGCCATCTATTATACAAGTAAAAACTTGACTCCTTCAAAGCTAAATTATAATGTAACTGAAAAAGATTTTTTAGCTGTTGTTCATGCCATAAACAAATTCAGACACTATATAACAGGCTATGAAACTTTTGTTCACGCAGATCACTCTGCAATTAGATATCTAATGAATAAATCAATTACTAATGGCAGAGTCATAAGATGGTTATTGCTTTTACAAGAATTCAACATTACCATTCTAGATAGGCCTGGATAAAAAAACACAGTAGCTAATTTCCTATCTAGACTCCAAAACATCAAAGACAATACCCCAGTTGAAGATCAATTCCCTGATGAATATCTTTTTGCAATTTCTACTCAAACTCCTTGGTTTGCTGACATTGCTAATTATTTAGTTTCAGGGAAATTTCCTTCAATAATGAATGCAAGAGACAAAAGAAAGATCATTTATGACAGTGCAAAATATTCATGGGTTGCTAATGAGTTATACAAAACAGGTCCAAATTTTATCATTAGGAGATGTGTTCAGGAAGATTAGATGCTTGAGATCCTCAAGGCATGTCATGATGAACCTTGTGGCGGACACTTTGCTGATAAAAGAATAGCTTATAAGATCATTCATTTAGGATATTATTGGTCATCCCTTTTTAAAGATGCTAAAGAGTATGTCAAAAGGTGTGACAGTTGCCAAAGGGTAGGGAAACCTTCTCCTTAAGATCAAGGAGCTCAATTTACATCAAAGCTAGTGGAACAAATGATGGAGAGGTACAAAATCAGACACAGAAAATCTACTCCTTATCATCCACAAGAAAATGGTCAAGTGGAATCTACCAATAAAGTCATTGAAGGGATCCTAACAAAGACTATTCATTTACATAGAAGAGATTGGGCAGACAGGCTTCCTGAAGCTTTGTGGGCCTATAGAACTACATGGAGAAGCACAATAGGCCATACTCCTTATGAACTTGTTTATGGAAAACAAGTTTTGTTTCCCATAGAGTTTCAGATTCAAACTTTTAAAATGGAAGTTCAGCTAGGACTTGATCTAACAGAGGCACAAAAGCACAGATTGGAGTAGATTAATGAATTGGATGAGATCAGACAGGATGCAGTCCAGAAAACAAGTATAGTCCAATAGCAAAGGACTAGATGGCATGATAAGTACATCAAGGAAAATAAGTTCAAATAAGGTGACTGGGATCTCTTGTTTGATTCAAAGTTCAAAGATTTTCAAGGTAAATTCCAAACACATTGGCTTGGGCCATATGAAATTATGAGAATTTTTGACAATGGAGCAATAAAAATCAGGACAATAGATGAAGAGAAGGTCACTTTTCTTGTAAATGGTCATAAATTGAAGCTGTATCATAAGCCACTTTCAAGAGAAGAATTTTTCAAGAGATTCCATGTTGGGTGTGGAGCCTGATTATCTTGTTTACTTTGTATCACAACATTGGACCCCTATACCTTCAAAGGGGCAGCAATGCCGCCCGTAATTAATCGTTGTTGTGGGGGATCCCCTGGCAGGGGTTTTCAGGGGCAGCGCCCCTGAAGCTAAAAATAGATGTAAAATTGCCTTGTAAAAGTATAGTAATTTCTAGTCAATCTGGGCCGTTCATTAGGCAAATGATCTGACGGTAGAAGTTATGTTTAGATTAGGGTTTTTTGCCCTAGAAGGAAACCCACTTGCATATATGAGGGTATTGTATTGCGACTGTGGATCATGTGTGTATTCTCGGAGCGAGAAACAGAGAGGGATACTGTGAGAGAGAACAGATGATATTACAGCGGATCTGTTGTAGGCTTTGTCTCTTAATTTTTGCTGGATAATAGAAAGGAAGGACTGGCTGTTCGGGGTGGACGTAGCCCAAACTGGGTGAACCACGTATATCTGTGTCTCTCTGGTTTTATGTGTTTTGTGTGCTTGTATTTTTCCACATGTTTTATGTGTTGCATTGCTCCATAATATATAATTTTCTAACATTCCAGGAAAACAGTGATGTGAAGTTAATGAAGAAGAATTTTTCTTCTTCATCAACTTAGTTGAATTTTCTGAATTCAAGAAAATAAATAAATAAATAAAATAAAGTATAAACATGAAAACTAATCACTAATTAGCATGTTTATACAGAAAAGATAAAGTGAAAATCAGAATCCTTCTGAAACTTTAGCTTTTCAAATTTGTTTTTTTTTTTCTACAAGCAGTCATTACAAAATCATAAGTTTCACTCCATTATGTCTCACTTCATTCATATTTCATTCGCTCCATTCATTCATATTTCATTCATTCCATTCATCCATACTTCATTCACTCCATTCCATGGTCCATTTCATTTCCATCTCATATTTCTAAATTTGATCTCTTTCTGCAGATTAAGTGTTACAAATCATGAGTTACATGCCACTTTTTATGTTTCATTCCATTTCACAATTGTGATTCATTTCATTCCATTACATTTCACTTCACTCCTGATCCATTTCACTCTATTTCATGATCCATTTCATAAAAAATTCCATTCCATGTTTCAAAGTTCCTACAGGTACATTCTACAGCCAGTCAGACATTCTGCAGTCAACTAGACATTATGCAGCCAAATATCCAGAAGGCAACTATCCAGTAGTCATTTGATCAGCAGCAAATTGATCCTGCACACCTATGACAACAAGAAAAATCAAAGGAGTTGTGAAGACTAAAGAATCAATGATTTTCAAAGGAGGACAAAGCATATCAATACCACACACACACACACACAAAAAAAAATTAAGGAAAGGCAAAGGTAAAATCGTAAAATTATTATGATGACAGAATATGAAAGTTATAGTATAGTTAGGTCATGTATGATTCAAAAATTTGTTTTAACTATTCGTGTTGATCATGCCTATTAAACCTATCATAAAAACTTTGGACAAAATCCCTTCCACTCCGCCATTTCAAATCATCATTTAAAACTTAACGGTTAAAGTTCTGAAGTGACCTATTCGGTCACGTCACCAGCCGAAGTATTCAGTGATGACTTTGAATTTCTCAAGAAATGTTTCCGCGATCTTTTCTCCCATGATGGCTCTCAAACTCATTAATTCATGTAAATCACCCTCACCACATTTCACTCATTCTATAACCTCTTCATATCATCCTTCCGTAGCTAATTCCTACTGCATTAACAGAGAAAGCACCTTTGGGGTAAAAACAACTCTTTAACAGCCATTTTCACCGTGGATAGAAGAGCAGTAAATTGAAGGTTGATAAGAGAATCCATGGGTCTCATAGTAAGATCTGAACCAGTTGGAACCAAGTACTTAGAGGGTTACCCACAAATTAGAGAAATGCTACAGCAGGCTGGGTGGTTACAATTTTTGGAAAAATTCAATGGTTTTCATAAAGAGGTAACTAAAACATTTGCACAGTCCTTCAATGGAGAAGAAGTCGAAATAGGGGATGTTAAATTCACTATTACAGAATTTTTTATTGCAGAAGCAGCGGAATTACCCAGCCAAGGAGAGAGGTGAAGGACCATCTCAACCAAGACGAAGCCACAGACTTAGAGGTATATTGAAGAAAACAGGGATTAGACAAACGAGAATCATAAACATTGAGGATGAAGAGACACCAACTGCTAGATCACCTGAGCACCAATATGAAGAGGATCTTGATGAAGAAACTCCGGAGATAGACCCATCTCAAAAACAAATTTATAATTATATTGAGACATTAGAGAAGAGAGCCTCAGAAAATAGAGACAGAACTCCTAGCCCACCAAAATCTGCAATTGATGTACTAAGAAGAGACAAATATGAGTTAGAAGTACTCAATAGGCATATCAAGAATGAGAATGACATTTTAAGGGAGCAGGTTAAGCTGAAAAGTGATATGAATACAACTCTCTCCCTGCAAATGGAAAAGTTGTACAAGGCTAATGAGAAATTGAAGAAGAAAAACAAAACGTTGAGCAGGGCACTTATAAATTTGAGATTCAAGTTGGTCATTAAGAAGCCTAGGAGGCCATTAACTATTAGGAAAAGCAGAATAAGGAGCCTAGATGTCCTAGCAGAAGTCTCAGAATATATGAGTTGATTTCATGAGGACATGCAAAAACTTTGCAGTGGGGGTATGTTGAGCCCCAAAGATGTCCTTCCCCTTTACCAAATTTCACTTCATTTCCTTTGTCCCTTATCAATTACAGGCTTAAATGGTCAATAGGATTAGTTAAAGACACTTTAAGAATGTATATAATGACTAACTTGCTACACTTTTATGGTTTTTTTGTTGTAGTAATTTTTTACTAGACTTAGCTACAGAATGCAGCCATTCTATAGCTAGTTGTCGATTCTGCAGCTGTCTTCATGTTCTCACAGGTTCCAGGTGTCACATCAAAGAAAAATGGATATGGGTGAATTCCAGACTTCATACACATCATTCCTTGCTCCCTACGAAGTCTGAGCAGAATTCTACAGGTGGTTATGCACGTGGGAAACCAAAACTAAGAGATAGACTTCTAATAGGACAAGGACTATACAGATCTCTTTAATCACAGTACGAGACCTCCACCAGAGTTCTAATTTGATTTTAGTTGGGAAATACATTTATTCCTATTTTATCTCAAGGGAAGTTATGTAATTTTCTTATAAGAATGACTCGGGAGACCGAGAAACAGCTAGCTAGATTGATGTTTGTTGCTAGATCTCAAAAGACCGTAATACTTTGTTTTTGAAATACTTTCCCTTTAATGAAAGAAGCACCACTTTATTGTAAGATCTGAGGCAATATTGAGGAGATTTGTATGCTAATCCGGTGGTAGAGGGCCCCTACTTCCCGGGAAGCTTTGTGCACATTGTTTAGATAAGTAACTTTAGCCTTGTTGCATTCCTAGTTTAAGCAATTTTC
The DNA here is from genome assembly GCA_034641835.2 of Pinus albicaulis. Taxonomy (NCBI): domain Eukaryota; kingdom Viridiplantae; phylum Streptophyta; class Pinopsida; order Pinales; family Pinaceae; genus Pinus; species Pinus albicaulis. The sequence goes on from CM076573.1 coordinate 132,979,721, forward strand.
TGAACTTTGTGTTTTATACTCACTTGCATTAGATGCTACAGTCTAGTCTTGTTCTCACGAATTATTCCAAAATATCACTAATATTGAATGAGGTATAACTATAGTATTTTAGGAATTAGTTGCCTTTTTCTGAACTTTACGTTTTTGTGCTCAATTACATCAATTGTTACAGCTATACTTGTTCTTCCGAATTGTTCCAAAATATCCCTAATACTGAACGAGATAGGGCTGTAATATTTTAGAGATTAGTTGCATTATAGTGTAGTTGTGATACTCCGGAGATTAATGGCACTCTAGTTCAGCTTCTGTTCACTGTATTTCAAGTTAGGATAATGGCATTCTAGTACAGTTGTGATCATTGTATTTGAAATTTGAATGATTGCATTTTAGTTCAGCTTTATCTATTGTATTTTTAGTTTCATTAGTTAGTTGTATGCTAGTTTTGTTCCATTAGACTTCAAGGCCTTCATTATTTACAAACTTCTCTTGTTATTAATCTCTTCCAACACATCATCATATGGACAGGAATTAGTGATATCAGTTCAAGGCCTTGACTGTTCTGCAATCTCTTATAATTGTACAAATAGTATTTTTCCCAAAACTATTCCAAAAGACTTCTAACTTCCGAATAAGGCTTATTAGTGACAATTTAAGTTGCAGAATGGATTAATTTCAGTGTCATAAGTTAATTTAGAGTAGAGTTCCTCACTGTGTTGCAGACTATCTTTTCCAAATATGTTCCAACAAATTTCTAGCCATGGATAAGATTTTCTCTGTGCTCTTGTAGGTGGTTGTTTACTTAGAAGAACCTCATGGCACTAACTTATCCTTTTCTCAAGCTATTCCAACATATTTCTGATGAATGAATTGGACTGAGTTCATGTTGTGAGTTATTGAGTTCATGTTGTGAGTTATTTTCTTGTCAAAGTTTTGCATTTTCTAAGTGCCATACATAGTTTAGAATAGGTTTTGCCCTGTTTTAGTGTGACCAACAACTTCTCTTTGCCAAAACTTAGTTATTTTCCTCTTAGAATAAAAACATTATAAAAACACTAAACACAACGTAGTGAGAAACAAATACCTAGGCACATACAGTGCACTTCACTTCAACAGTGTACTAGCCCTGGTTGACAATTTATGACCTCAATTTAGGAACACTAAGTTGAGCAGACAA